>JAAAWM010011999.1:0-142266 GCA_036873465.1 Thinopyrum obtusiflorum
GTAGTGTTCGAGTTACTGGCTACTACTGCTGGCACCAGCTCTTCGAACTCGCTACCTGAATCAGTTTGGCTTCTTGAGTCTCAACTTCAAGTTGAAAGACATCGATCAGATGTTATGCGACAGGAAGCCGAAGGACTGAGGAAGTCCCTGCAGAATTCAGATTGCAACAGCAAGTGCTGGAGGATTTAAGCGCCAAACAAGAGAAAGTTAATAAGCTTGCTAAGCATCTTGCCAGCATTATGGGTACCCAGGATATTGTTTCTTGAGCTCTTCTGAAGTGGTTTCAGTTCTGGACTTGTTTTGCTGTGCCATTTATATGCTGCTTTGTTCCCTATATTTGCACTGGTGGCGAACTTTGATGCCCAGTGGATGTAATATGTGTAATAAGTTGCTTGCTAATTTATTTCCTTATTGTCTTGTTTATTTGTTTTCTTGTAGTCAGTGCAGTTCTTTTTCCGTGGTTTGCTAGTGGCCGCAAGAACCTATTTTTTAAAACTAGGCCACAATAACCATGGGCCTCCTACGGGTAGTAGAAACAATGGGCCTTCTACGGGGCATAGAAACAATGGGCCTTATACGGGCCGTAGACACAATGGGCCTTCTACGGGCCGTATCATCAATGGGCCTTCTACGGGCCATATGATCGGTTGGCCAAACATGGGCCAATAACAGACCACATTATGGCCGTAAATGGGCTAGAGTTGAAATCGTCCGTTCATGGGCTGAGCATAACGGGCTGTCGTTAATCGGCCGTATTTGATGACGCTATGAAAACGGCCCAACGTATTAACGGGCCACAAACCCCCCCCCCCCCCCCCCCCCCCCCCCCCCCCCCCCCCCCCCCCCCCCCCCCCCCCCCCCCCCCCCCCCCCCCCCCCCCCCCCCCCCCCCCCCCCCCCCCCCCCCCCCCCCCCCCCCCCCCCCCCCCCCCCCCCCCCCCCCCCCCCCCCCCCCCCCCCCCCCCCCCCCCCCCCCCCCCCCCCCCCCCCCCCCCCCCCCCCCCCCCCCCCCCCCCCCCCCCCCCCCCCCCCCCCCCCCCCCCCCCCCCCCCCCCCCCCCCCCCCCCCCCCCCCCCCCCCCCCCCCCCCCCCCCCCCCCCCCCCCCCCCCCCCCCCCCCCCCCCCCCCCCCCCCCCCCCCCCCCCCCCCCCCCCCCCCCCCCCCCCCCCCCCCCCCCCCCCCCCCCCCCCCCCCCCCCCCCCCCCCCCCCCCCCCCCCCCCCCCCCCCCCCCCCCCCCCCCCCCCCCCCCCCCCCCCCCCCCCCCCCCCCCCCCCCCCCCCCCCCCCCCCCCCCCCCCCCCCCCCCCCCCCCCCCGCCACAATAACCATGGGCTACATATTTACTGTAGTTAACATGGGCCTCCTACGAGCCGTAGAAACAATGGGCCTTCTACGGGGCGTAGAAACAATGGGCCTTATACGGGCCGTAGACACAATGGGCCTTCTACGGGCCGTATCATTAATGGGCCTTCTACGGGCCGTATGATCGGTTGGCCAAACATGGGCCAATAACAGACCACATTATGGCCGTAAATGGGCTAGAGTTGAAATCGTCCGTTCATGGGCCGACCATAACGGGCCATCGTTAATCGGTCGCATTTGATGACGCTATGAAAATGGCCCAACTTATTAACGGGCCACAAACGGGCCGACTGTAACCACGGGCTGAATTTGGCCCACAAGCAGAAAAAGACAGTAACGGGCCGTAAGTAAACGAATGCTGGAAATGAGCCCAAGAATAAATGGGCCCTGAGAAGGTCGAAAGATAACATGGGCTGGAAATGGCCCAACGGAATAATGGGCCGTTAATGGGTATAAAGTGATACACTCTTCATTACGGGCCAGTTTCACCATGTGCCGTTAATGGGTATAAAGCGATACACTGTTCATTATGGGCCAGTTTTACCACGGGCCATTAATGGGCCGAGAGTTACAAAGGGCCTCATATGGGCCGAAAGACGTCATGGGCCATACATGGGCCGGAAGTTAAAACGGGCTGGAATTATATTGGACGGCCCAGATGACGCTATTGGGCCTAATTCGGATAGGCCGTAAACGGGCCCTGGGTTAGCGGGCTGTAAATGGGCTATATGCGAACATGCCATTAACAGGCTTGCCGTGGGCCGGCCCGCCACCTTTTGACCAAGTCAAATGGGCCGGCCTTTTCACAGGAATGGGCCTCTGTTGGGCCGTGCCACGTGTCAACGTATCATAGGCGCTTTGGGGGGGGGGGGGGGGGGGGGGGGGGGGGGGGGGGGGGGGGGGGGGGGGGGGGGGGGGGGGGGGGGGGGGGGGGGGGGGGGGGGGGGGGGGGGGGGGGGGGGGGGGGGGGGGGGGGGGGGGGGGGGGGGGGGGGGGGGGGGGGGGGGGGGGGGGGGGGGGGGGGGGGGGGGGGGGGGGGGGGGGGGGGGGGGGGGGGGGGGGGGGGGGGGGGGGGGGGGGGGGGGGGGGGGGGGGGGGGGGGGGGGGGGGGGGGGGGGGGGGGGGGGGGGGGGGGGGGGGGGGGGGGGGGGGGGGGGGGGGGGGGGGGGGGGGGGGGGGGGGGGGGGGGGGGGGGGGGGGGGGGGGGGGGGGGGGGGGGGGGGGGGGGGGGGGGGGGGGGGGGGGGGGGGGGGGGGGGGGGGGGGGGGGGGGGGGGGGGGGGGGGGGGGGGGGGGGGGGGGGGGGGGGGGGGGGGGGGGGGGGGGGGGGGGGGGGGGGGGGGGGGGGGGGGGGGGGGGGGGGGGGGGGGGGGGGGGGGGGGGGGGGGACCAAGTCCAACGGGCCGGCCTTTTCACAGGAATGGGCCTCTGTTAGGCCATGCCACGTGTCGACGTATCATAGGCGCTTTGGGTCCAATGAGTGGATGACATCTGTCCCAACGGTGAGCCGACACGTGTTTTCTCCAGCCAATGATGATTTTACACATGGAAAATCACCATTGGTCGGGGCTGTTAACGGGTTATCGGATCCAAAACCGGACCCGATAGCTTAACGGCATTCCGTTACGGTGGATGCCACGTGTCGGTCACCCTTGACGAAAGCACTTCTGTGACGCGCGATTTATCGTCATGGAAGTGGACACTTCCGTGATGATAATTTTGGTTATGTCATGGAACACTTCTACGACAGCACAGGTATGACTATCTTGATTCTGTCATAAAATCGTCATGGATGTACAAGCATGGCGGAAAACGTGACCTACTGTGACAAACACGTATCATCACGGAAGTGTATTTTTTTTGTAGTGATGTATCAAGTTTCCGGTTAATACAATTCTAGCATGAATAATAAACATTTATCATGATATAAGGAAATATAAATAACAACTTTATTATTGCCTCTAGGGCATATTTCCTTCAGTCTCCCATTTGCACTAGAGTCAATAATCTAGATTACATTGTAATGATTCTAACACCCATGGAGTCTTGGTGCTGATCATGTTTTGCTCGTGGAAGAGGCTTAGTCAACGGGTCTGCAACATCCAGATCCATATGTATTTTGCAAATCTCTATGTCTCCCTCCTTGACTTGATCACAGATGGAGTTGAAGCTTCTCTTGATGTGTTTAGTTCTCTTGTGAAATCTGGATTCCTTCGCTAAGGCAATTGCTCCAGTATTGTCACAAAAGATTTTTTTGGACCCGATGCACTAGGTATTACACCTAGATCGGATATGAACTCCTTCATCCAGACTCCTTCATTTGCTACTTCCGAAGCAGCTATATACTCCGCTTCACACGTACACCCTGCCACGACGCTTTGCTTGGAACTGCACCAACTGAGAGCTCCACCATTCAATATAAATATGTATCCAGTTTGCGACTTAGAGTCATCCGAATCAGTGTCAAAGCTAGCATCGACGTAACCATTTACAACGAGCTCTTTGTCACCTCCATAAACGAGAAATATATCCTTTATCCTTTTTAGGTACTTCAGGATGTTCTTGACCGCTGTCCAGTGATCCACTCCTAGATTACTTTGGTACCTCCCTGCTAAACTTATAGCAAGGCACACATCAGGTCTGGTACACAGCATTGCATACATGATAGAACCTATGGCTAAGGCATAGGGAATGACTTTCATTTTCTCTCTATCTTCTGCATTGGTCGGGCATTGAGTCTGACTCAACTTCACACCTTGTAACACAGGCAAGAACCCTTTCTTTAACTGATCCATTTTGAACTTCTTCGAAACTTTATCAAGGTATGTGCTTTGTGAAAGTCCAATTAAGCGTCTTGATCTATCTCTATAGATCTTGATGCCCAATATATAAGCAGCTTCACCGAGGTCTTTCTTTGAAAAACTCCTTTCAAACACTTCTTTATGCTTTCCAGAAAATTCTACATCATTTCCGATCAACAATATGTCCTTCACATATACTTATCAGAAAGGCTGTAGTGCTCCCACTCACTTTCTTGTAAATACAGGCTTCACCGCAAGTCTGTATAAAACTATATGCTTTGATCAACTCATCAAAGCATATATTCCAACTCTGAGATGCTTGCACCAGTTCCATAGATGGATCGCTGGAGCTTGCACACTTTGTTAGCACCTTTAGGATCGACAAAACCTTTGGTTGGATCATATACAACTCTTTTTTAAGAAATCCATTAAGGAATGCAGTTTTGACATCCATTTTCTAGATTTCATAAAATGCGGCAATTGCTAACATGATTCGGACAGACTTAAGCATCGCTACGAGTGAGAAAATCTCATCGTAGTCAACACCTTGAACTTGTCGAAAACATTTTGCGACAATTTGAGCTTTGTAGATAGTAACACTACCATCATCGTCCATTTTCCTCTTGAAGATCCATTTATTCTCAATGGCTTGCCGATCATCGGGCAAGTCCACCAAAGTCCATGATGTCTACTACGCAACTTTATTCTTGTAGACACGTGTTGGGCCTCCAAGCGCAGAGTTTTGTAGGACAGTGGCAATTTTCCCTCAAGTATTTTGTGCCAAGCATTTTATTGACTTCTTCTTCTAACAATTGAGCACAATTTTCCGAACCATCATTTTCAAGAAATATATTATAAAGATGATCAATAATATGATGCAATCTAAATTCCATTTTTATGTAGTTTTTTATAGACCAAACTAGTGATAAACAAGAAATTAAAAGATTCAATTGCAGGATCTAAAGATATACCTTCAAGCACTCACCTCCCCGGCAACGGCGCCAGAAAAGAGCTTGATGTCTACTACGCAACTTTATTCTTGTAGACACATGTTGGGCCTCCAAGCGCAGAGTTTTGTAGGACAGTAGCAATTTTCCCTCAAGTGGATGACCTAAGGTTTATCAATCCGTGAGAGGTGTAGGATGAAGATGGTCTCTCTCAAACGACCCTGCAACCAAATACAAGAAATCTCTTGTGTCCCCAACACACCCAATACAATGGAAAATTGTATAGGTGCACTAGTTCGGCGAAGAGATGGTGATAAAAGTGTAACATTGATGGTAGAAATATATTTTTATAATCTGAATAAATAAAAACATCAAGGTAGCAAATAGTAAACGGGCACAAAAACGGTATTGCAATGCTTGAAAACAAGGCCTAGGGCCCATACTTTCGCTAGTGCAACCTCTCAACAATGCTAACATAGTTGGATCATATGATTATCCCTCAAAGTGCAATAAAGAATCACTCCCGAGTTCATATTAGCGGAGAACAAAAGATAGAAATTGTTTGTAGGGTATGAAACCACCTCAAAGCTATTCTTTCCGATCGATCTATCCTAGAGTTCGTACTAAAATAACGCAAGATGTTCTTTCCGATCGATCTAATCAAGAGTTCGTACTAAAATAACACCAAAGCAAATTCATATTCATAATACTCAATCCACACAAAGAACTACAGAGAGACCCCAAAGTTTCTATCGGAGAAAAGATAATTAAAATGTGCATCAACCCCTATGCATAGATTATCCCAATGTCACCTCGAGAATCTGCGAGTTGAGTGCCAAAACATATATCAAGTGAATCAATACGATACCCCATTGTCACCTCAAGTATTCATACCGCAAGACATACATCATGTGTTCTCATATCTGAATATTCAATCCGACAAGACAAAACTTCAAAGGGTAAAGATTCAATTCATCACAACAAGAGTATAGAGGGGAGAAACATCATATGATCCATCTATATTAACAAAGCCCATGATATAGATCATGAGAGAGAGAGAGAGAGAGAGAGAGAGAGAGAGTGAGAGAGAGATTAAACACATAGCTACTGGTAAAAACTCTCAGCCCCGAGGGTGGACTAGTCCCTCCTCATTGTGGTGGCCGCCGGGATGATGAAGATGGCCACCAGAGATGATTCCCCCCTCCAGCAGGGTGCCGGAACGGGTCTAGATTGGTTTTCGGTGGCTACAGAGCCTTGCGGCGGCAGAACTTCTGATCTAGGTTAACCCCGAAGGGTTTTGGAATATTTGTGAATTTATAGGGTAAAGAGGGGGTGCAAGAGGCCACCGAGGTGGGCACAACCCACCTGGGCGTGCCTGGGCCCCCAGGCATGCCCTGCTGGGTTGTGCCCCCCTCGTGGCACCCCCCAGGTGCTGCTCTGGCCAAATGGATGTCTTCTGGTCCATAAAAAATCTCCGTGGAGTTTCGTTGCATTTGGACTCCGTTTGGTATTGATTTCCTGCGATGTAAAAAACAAGCAAAAAACAGCAACTGGCACTGGGCACTGGGTCAATAGGTTAGTCCCAAAAAATGATATAAAGTTGCTATAAAATGATTGTAAAACATCCAAGAATGATAAAATAACAGCATGAATACTTCATAAATTATAGATACGTTGAAGACGTATCAGTCCAAACTTTGTTCTCATACATGGATCCTATCTCAGATTTCATGGCCTCAAGGCATTTTGCGAAATCTGGGCTCATCATCGCTTCCTCATAGTTCGTAGGTTCGTCATGGTCTAGTAACATGACTTCCAGAACAGGATTACCATACCACTCTGGTGCGGAACATGCTCTGGTTGACCTACAAGGTTTGGTGGTAACTTGATCTGAAGTTTCATGATCATTATCATTAGCTTCCTCTCTTGTTGGTGTAGGCATCACGGAAACGGTTTTCTGTGATGAGCAACTTTCCTATTCGAGAGAAGGTACAGTTACCTCATCAAGTTCTACTTTCCTCCCACTCACTTCTTTCAAGAGAAACTCCTTCTCTAGAAAGGATCCATTCTTAGCAACAAAGATCTTGCCTTCGGATCTGTGATAGAAGGTATACCCAACAGTTTCTTTTGGGTATCCTATGAAGACGCACTTTTCCGATTTGGGTTCGAGCTTATCAGGCTGAAACTTTTTCACATAAGCATCGCAACCCCAAACTTTAAGAAATGACAGCTTAGGTTTCTTGCCAAACCATAGTTCATACGGTGTCGTCTCAACTGATTTAGATGGTGCCCTACTTAACATGAATGCAACTGTCTCTAATGCATAACCCCAAAACGATAGTGGTAAACCGGTAAGAGACATCATAAATCGTACCATATCTAATAAAGTACAGTTATGACGTTCGGACACACCATTACGCTGTGGTGTTCCAGGTGGCATGAGTTGTGAAACTATTCCACATTGTTTTAAATGAAGGCCAAACTCATAACTCAAATATTCGCCTCCGCGATCAGATCGTAGAAACTATATTTTCTTGTTACGATGATTCTCCACTTCACTCTGAAATTCTTTGAACTTTTCAAATGTTTTAGACTTGTGTTTCATTAAGTAGATATACCCATATCTGCTCAAATCATCTGTGAAGGTCAAAAAATAACGATACCCGCCACGAGCTTCAACACTCATCGGACCGCATACATCGGTATGTATTATTTCCAATAAGTCATTAGCTCGCTCCATCGTTCCGGAGAATAGAGTTTTAGTCATCTTGCCCATGAGGCGTGGTTCGCAAGTATCAAATGATTCATAATAAAGTGATTCCAAAAGTCCATCTGCATGGAGTTTCTTCATGCGCTTTACACCAATATGACCTAAACAGCAGTGCCACAAATATGTTGCACTATCATTATCAACTTTGCATATTTTGGCATCAATATTATGAAGATGTGTATCACTATGATCGAGATTCAATAAACCATTTATATTGAGTGTATGACCATAGAAGGTTTTATTCATGTAAACAGAATAACAATTATTCTTTGACTTAAATGAATAACCGTATTGCAATAAACATGATCCAATCATATTCATGCTCAACACAAACACCAAATAACATTTATTTTAGGTTCAACACTAATCCCGAAGGTAAAGGGAGTGTGCGATGGTGATCTTATCAACCTTGGAATCACTTCCAACACACATCGTCACCTCGCCCTTAACTAGTATCTGTTAATTTTGCAACTCCAACTGAATCGGTATTAAATACCCACGGGCTACTATGAACACTAGTAAAGTACACATCAATAACATGTATATCAAATATACCTTTGTTCACTTTGCCATCCTTCTTATCCACCAAGTATTTGGGGTAGTTCCGCTTCTAGTGACCATTCCCTTTGCAGTAGAAGCACTCAGTTTCAGGCTTAGGTCTAGCTTTGGGCTTCTTCACAGGAGTGGCAACTTGCTTGCCATTCTTCTTGAAGTTCCCCTTCTTTCTTTTGCCCTTTTTCTTGAAACTAGTGGTCTTGTTAACCATCAACACTTGATGCTCCTTCTTGATTTCTACCTCCGCAGCTTTGAGCAATGCGAAGAGCTTGGGAATAGTCTTTTCCATCCCTTGCATATTGTAGTTCATCATGAAGCCTTTGTAGCTCGGTGGCAGTGATTGAAGAACTCTGTCAATAACACTATCATCCGGAAGATTAACTCCCAGCTGAGTCAAGTGGTTATGGTACCCAGACATTCTGAGTATGTGTTCACTGACAGAACTGTTCTCCTCCATCTTGCTGCTATAGAACTTGCTGGAGACTTCATATCTCTCAACTCGGGCATTTGCTTGAAATATTAACTTCAACTCCTAGAACATCTCATATGGTCCATGACGTTCAAAATGTCTTTGAAGTCCCGATTCTAAGCCGTAAAGCATGGCACACTGAACTATCGAGTAGTCATCAAATCGAGCTTGCCAGACGTTCATAACATCAGCATTTACTCCTGCAGCAGGCCTTTCACCTAGCAGTGCATCAAGGACATAATTCTTCTGTTCAGCAATGAGGATAATCCTCAAGTTACGGACCCAGTTCGTGTAGTTGCTACCAGTAGTGACCCGACCTCAGACGGTCAAGTCTCTGTGCTTCAGTGTCATCCCTGGATCGGTAATGCTGACACACACAGTACTTGAATGGATTTTATAACAGAGTAACAATCACACACTTATTACATCAAATGTCTCAAAAGAGAACTTATTACAATAAATATGGCTTAAGGCCATCTAACACGATAACAGCGGAAGGCTTGGAAGATAAAGTGAGTCCATCAACTCCAACGGCATAGCTGAGTGCATGACAAACGACCTAACGCACCTTACTCCTCATCTGAAAAGTCTGCAACATGACACGTTGCAGCCCGAAAATGGGTCAGCACATGGAATATGCTGGCAATATAACACAGTAGAGCAATGAACAGATAAATGCTATCACTACATGCATATATGGCTGGTGGAGGCTCTATGGTTATATGGTTTTTGCAAAAAGCCAAATTTTCCCTACAACAAAGGAATAAATTTTATTTAACTATCATGGTGGTTGAAACATCATTGAGAAGGTTCCTTCAACTCAATCCCAATTAAGGTAATCATTAACAACCCAACAAATTAATTTAGAGTGATGAGATCAAATCAATAATTCAAGTACCAGATACTCAAGATGTCCATAACCGGGGACACGGCTAACCATGATTAGTTTATACACTCTGCAGAGGTTTGCGCACTTTTCCCCACAAGACTCGATCTCCTCCGTTGGATTTCTCGCACTACATGGTGTTTGAGAAACGGATGACCGAGACACAGTCTTTCAGAAGCATTAACTCTTTACTCCGGGTGGACAGTTACACCTACTTTCCCTCTACATTTGCTAGCCCACCACTGAAAGAGGTCACATAACATACTCAACTATGCCAGAGCCCATAATGGCTTGTGGCTACACACGGAAGTTTCTAGCATGAATAATCTTATGATCCCTTTGAGCCTGGGTGGCGGACCGTAGGATGATCACACGGTATAACCCCGGGATATCCTAGGACAACACTGGATTCCCCAGGTGCCCAAAACAAACAATCCACCCAGATGTGTATTAAAGTTGCCACCTTAAGTTGAACCATTAATTAACAATCTCACATCTGTCATAGATACACTCAAACCCAATCCACGTCTACGAGCATAGCATAGCGAAATAAGCATAACGCAGAAGTAACTCCCAAGGGTTTGATAATAAAACAGGTAATAGGTTCTACCTCATCATCTACTTCCCAATACCCACAAGTTAATCACATCCTAATCATGCACTGTTTGAGGATTGTAACTAATGCATAAAAACTGGGTATGAAAAGAGTATGATCAATGTGTTACTTGCCTTGCTGACGATCCGCAAAACCTAGGGACTCGTAGTAGCACGCTTTGCACTCCGGGAATTCTATCGCAAACAAACAATAGCATACATAAGCAATCAAGCAAAGATGCACGGGTAAAACTCAAATAAGAAGATCTAACCAGAAAGTTCAACTTAAGAACTCCGGTTTGCAAAAAGAATCAAATCAAACGGAGCAACGAAACACAAACTGCGAAAGAAACAAGATCCGATTACTAATCTGGACTAAAGTGAAATTTTACAGTACCAAAATCTTGTTCAAGTTGGTTAAATAGAAAGAGGGTTTCGATACGAAGATCTAGGCACTTGAATCGCCTGATTCCGATAAACGAGCGAAAAGATAAACTAAAACGAAAATTAGGGCAGAAATCACGATCAGAAATAATCGCGGAAAACCCTGGAAAAAGGAAAACTGACGAACAGGCTAACGAACGAACGTTCGCTGTCTGTGAAAAATGGGTGAACGGCGTTCGTTAAAACGACCGTACGGACGAACGTCCGCTACTTAACTAAACCGCAGAAAACCGGAATAAAACCGATCTAAAAAAACCGATCTTAGGGTTTCTAAAAAAACGACCGGTCAACGGTCAACGGCGGCGGCTCGGCGAAGTCCGGCGACGGCAGCGGTGGCTCCGGCGAGGCGGCGGGACGGCGGCGCGGCACGGCGGCGAGGCGGCGGGACGGCGGCGCGGTGGCGGCGGCGGCTGGCGGCTAGGGTTAGAGCGGGGCGCGGGCACGGGGCGGGCTGGGGCGGCCTCGACGGCTTATAAGGCCGGCCGGGGGAGGAGTCTGGGTCGAAACCGGCCCGTTAAGTCGGTTGCCTCTTCTTTTTTTTACAATAAGTCCTGACGCAAAAAAACAAAGAAAAGAAATACTAAACGGACTCCAAAAATCTTGAAATAAATTTTCCCCGTCCTCTAAAAATATGCCGGACAAGGTGAACATTTATTTAGGACTCTATTGCAATTTTGAAAAACGCGTATTTTTTCCTAATTCAAATAAAATTACAATAAAATCCAAATAAAATCATTTATTTGATTTTAATATTTTTCCTCCAATATTTCATTTATTTTGGAGAAGTCATATTATCTCCTCTCATATATTTTGACATGAAATATTTTCGGAGAGAAAAATCATTAAAACCAAAATGATCCTTGTTTCAATATTTGATAAAATTCAAATATGAAAAACGTGAAATCTCCAACTCTCTCCGTGGGTCCTTGAGTTGCTTAGAATTTCGAGGATCGCAAACGAAAATGCAATAAAATATGATATGCATGAATGACCTATGTATAACATTCCAAATTGAAAATTTGGGATGTTACAAACCTACCCCCCTTAAGATGAATCTCGCCCTCGAGATTCGGGTTGGCTAGAAAATAGGTGTGGGTGGTCTTTGCGTAGATCATCCTCTCGTTCCCAGGTGGCTTCATCCTCGGTATGGTGGCTCCACTGAACTTTGCAAAACTTGATAACCTTGCTGCGAGTAACTCGACTGGCAAACTCAAGAATCTTGACAGGTTTCTCCTCATATGTCAAATCACTATCCAACTGTATTGCTTCCAGGGGCACTGTATCCCTCAGAGGAATATCGGCCATCTCTGCATGGCACTTCTTCAACTGGGAAATGTGAAACACATCATGAACTCCTGACAATCCTTCGGGTAACTCCAACTTGTAGGCTACCTCTCCCATACGCTCCAAAACTCGGTATGGTCCAACAAATCTCGGGGCTAACTTTCCTTTAACTCCAAAACATTTAACTCCTCGCAAGGGTGACACTCGCAGGTATACTCTGTCTCCGATTTCATAGACTACCTCCTTGCGTTTCGAGTCTGCATAACTCTTCTGTCTGGACTGAGCTACCTTCAATCTATCTCGAATCAGCTTAACCTTCTCTTCGGACTCTTTAATCAAATCCGGTCCAAACAACTGGCGGTCTCCAACTTCATCCCACATCAACGATGTTCGGCATCTTCTTCCATACAGGTCTTCGAATGGTGCCATCTTCAAACTGGCCTGGTAGCTATTGTTGTACGAGAACTCCGCGTAGGGCAAGTTGTCATCCCAACTAGATCCATAATCTAGTGCACAAGCTCTCAACATGTCCTCCAGAATCTGATTGACTCTCTCGGTCTGTCCATCTGTCTGCGGGTGAAAAGCTGTACTAAACTCCAGCCTGGTACCCAAGGTCTGGTGTAGCTGGTGCCAAAACTTTGAAGTAAACTGTGTTCCTCTGTCTGATACAATGGTCCTCGGAACTCCGTGCAGACATACGATCCTGGTCATGTATATCTTGGCCAACTTCGCACTTGTATAGGTGGTTTTCACTGGGATAAAGTGGGCTACTTTAGTCAGGCGATCCACTACTACCCAGATAGAATCATATCCCGATCGGGTCCTGGGCAATCCGGTGATAAAATCCATGCCAAGCTTATCCCACTTCCATTCGGGTATCGGCATAGGCTGCAGTAATCCTGCTGGCTTCTGATGTTCTGCCTTCACTCTCTGACATACATCACATATGGCTACATACTCGGCAATATCCTTCTTCATACCAGTCCACCAGAAACGCTCCTTCAAGTCCAAATACATCTTGGTGTTTCCGGGGTGTATCGAGTATGGCGAGTCATGAGCTTCCTATAGTATCAACTTCCTGATCTCTGCATTATTAGGCACATATACACGGTCCTCAAACCACAAGGTGTCGTGCTCGTCCTCACGAAAACCTTTGGCTTTTCCTTCACTCATCTTCTCCTTTATTTCGGCAATTTCTTTGTCATCTTTCTGAGCTTCTCGAATCTTTCCCAATAATGTTGACTGAACCTCCAATGCTGCAACAAAACCCCTAGGGACTATCTCCAAACGTAGCTCCCTGAGATCTTCTACCAACTCCTTTGGTATTCCTCCGCTTACGAGGGTATTGACATAACTCTTCCGGCTCAAAGCGTCTGCTACGACATTGGCCTTGCCTGGATGATAGTGCAACTTCATATCATAATCCTTTATGAGCTCCAACCATCTCCTCTGCCTGAGGTTCAGCTCCTTCTGGGTGAAAATGTACTTCAAACTCTTGTGATCCGTGTACACATCGCAACGGTTTCCAATGAGAAAATGTCTCCAGGTCTTGAGCGCATGCACCACAGCTGCTAACTCCAAATCGTGTGTGGCATAATTCAACTCATGCGGTCGAAGTTGTCATGAGGCATATGAAACAACTCTTCCATCTTGCATAAGTACTCCTCCAAGTCCTAAGCGAGAGGCGTCGCAATACACTTGGAAATCCTTGCGTATATCCGGCAGAATTAGGCACTGGGGCTGTAGTCAAACGTTTCTTCAACTCCTGGAAACTTGCTTCACATTCTTCAGTCCAACGGAACTTGGGGTCCTTCTTCAATAATGCCGTCATTGGCTTTGCAATCTTAGAAAAATTCTCAATAAATCTCCGATAATATCCCGCGAGTCCAAGAAAACTGCGGATCTCTCCAACTGAGGTGGGTGCCAACCACTCAGTGACTGACTGAACCTTGGTGGGATCCACTGCTATACCTTCTCCTGATATAACATGTCCAAGAAATCCAACTTCCTTCAACCAAAACTCACATTTGCTGAACTTGGCATATAACTGATGTTCCCTGAGCTTCTCGAGAACTAATCGCAAATGCTCCTTGTGTTCCTCTTCATTCTTCGAGTATACCAAGATATCATCAATGAACACCACGACAAACTTATCCAAGAACTCCATGAATACCTTATTCATCATACTCATGAAATAGGCAGGGGCGTTAGTTAGTCCAAATGACATAACCGTATACTCATATAACCCGTACCTTGTGGTGAAAGCTGTCTTAGGTATATCATTTTCCCTAATCTTCAGCTGGTGATATCCTGATCGCAGATCGATCTTCGAAAACACTTTAGCTCCTTGCAACTGGTCAAACAAATCATTGATCATCGGCAGTGGGTACTTATTCTTGATTGTTACTTCATTCAACGCACGATAATCGACAACCATTCTTAACGATCCATCCTTCTTCTCGACCAAGAGTACTGGGGCTCCCCATGGTGATGAACTTCATCGAATGTAACCTTTCTCCAATAACTCCTTGATCTGCTTTTTGATCTCTTCTAGATCATTTGCGGGCATCCGGTATGGTCTCTTAGATATTGGTCCAGTGCCTGGCAATAGTTCTATCAAAAACTCGATGTCTCGATCTGGCGGCATGCCTGGTAACTCCTCTGGAAATACATCTGGGTAATCCTTCACTACAGGCACTTCCTCCTGAACAACTCCTGTGAGAGAATTTACTTGGCCCCTCCTAGGCACATGCCTAGATACATACTTGATCCTTTTTCCCTCCGGGGTGGTGAGTAAAATTGACTTACTCGCGCAATCGATGTTTCCCCCATACATCGATAGCCAATCCATTCCTAGTATCACATCCAATCCTTGTGACTCCAAAATTATCAGGTCTGAGGGGAAAACATGACTTCCAATGGTCAATGGCATCTGAAAACATCCTTGTCTTGCCATATATTCCGCTCCTGGCGAACTTACTAACATAGGTGTCCTAAGTACCTTAGTGGGCAACTTATATTTATCCATGAATCCCCTTGATATGTATGAATGTGATGCACCAGTATCAAAAAGAACGATTGCAGTAAAAGACTTAACCAAAAACTTACCGATAACTGCATCTGGCTGCTCCTCAACTTCCTCCACGTTCACGTGGTTCACTTGTCCCCTGTTGAAAGGGTTGGGCTTCTTCCCAGTGCTTCCATTGCCATTACCGTTCTTCAATTCCGGACAATCATTGGCGTAGTGCCCAGTCTTCCTGCACTTGAAACAGGTAATGTGACTTTGATCCTTCTTGGCGGGTGTGGCTGGGTTAGAGCGGTTCTGATTGCTGCTTGCTCCATTCCCGTTTCCATTCTTGGGGCCACTATGGTTATGCGAACTTCCTCCATTGTGGGTGTGGCCTCCATGGTTATGGATAAGTCCTCCCGAGTTCGGGGTGAAACGAGGCTTCTGCTGAGCTCCAGAATTGTACTTTCCTTGTCCATACTTCCTCTTACGGCTCTCAATCTGCTGCTGCTTCCCTTCCATCATAAGAGCCTTGTCTACCAACTCCTGGTAGTTGTTAAATGTTGCCACCATCAACTGCATGCTCATCTCATCATTCAGCCCTTCCATAAACTTCTCCTGCTTCGCGGCATCTGTGGCCACATCATCAGGGGCATAGCGAGATAGCTTACTAAACTCATCTACGTACTGAGCCACAGTATGATTTCCCTGGCGCAAGTTGTGAAACTCACGCTTCTTCATGCTCATAGCTCCAGTTGAGACATGGGCCGTGCGGAAAGCTTGCTGAAACTGATCCCAAGTGATATTGGCTATCGGGAAGGTGGCTGTGTAATTCTCCCACCATGATGCTGCTGGTCCATCCAATTGGTGTGCGACAAAACGCACCTTCTCAGCATCAGTGCAACCTGCGGTGGTCAACTCCCTGCCAATCTTGCGTAACCAGTCATCCGCAACTATGGGCTCGGTGATACTGGAAAACACCGGTGGCTGTAACCTCAGAAAATGGGCTAAGTTGTCAACTGAAGGTGGGTTGTTGTTGTTGTTGTTGTTGTTGTTGTTGTTGTTGTTGTTGTTGTTGTTGTTGTTGTTGTTGTTGTTGTTGTTGTTGTTGTTGTTGTTGTTGTTGTTGCCTTGGTTCTGGACTAATATCTGCATCAAGGCATTCTGCTGCTGGATCAATTGGGTGATCTCCGGTGGGAAGACAAATCCGGTGTCACGTCTCGGAGGCATCTGATGGGTTTAGAGGGGAGAGATTAGAATAGAAAGAGGTCTAGTGAGAAAGCACTACCCATATGCACATGAGACAAACACAATCATATCATATCACTCAATCAATCAAGCAAGGGCATACAAACGGTCTAGAACTATCGTTACAGTGCTCAGACTACTACTATATACATGGGGAAACACTACTATTCATATGGTGGTCATCTAGAAATTTTGATCGATGGAAGACTCCATGATATCTGCTCCAGCTTTGTCTTCATAATCATCATCACTATCATCGGGGTCGGAGTCGGTGTCGTCGATGATGATGTAGTTCTCCGGGCAAGTGGAATCGTCATCTTCTCCTCCTGGCGCAGGGTCTCCCAGGAAAACTCCTATCTTCTTTATCAGGTCGTCATTCTTCTCCAATAGTATTGCGATTTCCTCCTCATATCCATCGCGTGTAAACTTGAGTTCCTCTTCTAGCTCGATGATCCTTGTCATCGCCTTCTTCAAATCTATCATACTTGCGCACATCTGGTTCTCCTAGCGTCGAATGTGCTGGTTTAGCTCCTGGATGAATGCTGCAATGGACCTGTCCCTCCTGGTGCTGACTATCTCCCATTGCTCATCTCGGCATCCACATATCTGGTAGATAGTGTCCTTGAGATCCTTGCTGTAGACTTCGCCGATGCATCCCATGGCGATGTGGCCTGCCATGCTCTTTCCTAGACTCCAAGTTGGGGCATCAAAGGAAAACTCTATGGGCTCCGTAACTGGCATGAATGTCCTTCCTGGAACTTGAACTCGAATCATCCAACGCTCCTCTTCTGGTAAAGTGGCATTGTAGGTCCCGGTGAAGCTTGGTATTCCAATGTTCAGGTATCTAGTGACTTCCTTCAAGTGTCGTCCAAAGGGTGTGTCCTCATCCGGTTGTGCAAACTTGTTCCTTGAGTCCGCCATCCTAAAGAGTAGAAAATGGAGAGGAGTCAGAAATGAGTAGAGAAGAGTGACCTATGGCTTTTCTTAGTGGTCATGTCCTACATTCAGCGTGTGCTCTGATACCATCTTGTAGCGACCCGACCTCAGACGGTCAAGTCTCTATGCTTCAGTGTCATCCCTGGATCGGTAATGCTGACACACACAGTACTCGAATGGATTTTATAACAGAGTAGCAATCACACACTTATTACATCGAATGTCTCAAAAGAGAACTTATTACAATAAATATGGCTTAAGGCCATCTAACACGATAACAGCGGAAGGCTTGGAAGATAAAGTGAGTCCATCAACTCCAACGGCATAGCTGAGTGCATGACAAACGACCTATCGCACCTTACTCCTCATCTGAAAAGTCTGCAACATGACACGTTGCAGCCCGAAAACGGGTCAGCACATGGAATATGCTGGCAATATAACACAGTAGAGCAATGAACAGATAAATGCTATCACTACATGCATATATGGCTGGTGGCCCCCCCCCCCCCCCCCCCCCCCCCCCCCCCCCCCCCCCCCCCCCCCCCCCCCCCCCCCCCCCCCCCCCCCCCCCCCCCCCCCCCCCCCCCCCCCCCCCCCCCCCCCCCCCCCCCCCCCCCCCCCCCCCCCCCCCCCCCCCCCCCCCCCCCCCCCCCCCCCCCCCCCCCCCCCCCCCCCCCCCCCCCCCCCCCCCCCCCCCCCCCCCCCCCCCCCCCCCCCCCCCCCCCCCCCCCCCCCCCCCCCCCCCCCCCCCCCCCCCCCCCCCCCCCCCCCCCCCCCCCCCCCCCCCCCCCCCCCCCCCCCCCCCCCCCCCCCCCCCCCCCCCCCCCCCCCCCCCCCCCCCCCCCCCCCCCCCCCCCCCCCCCCCCCCCCCCCCCCCCCCCCCCCCCCCCCCCCCCCCCCCCCCCCCCCCCCCCCCCCCCCCCCCCCCCCCCCCCCCCCCCCCCCCCCCCCCCCCCCCCCCCCCCCCCCCCCCCCCCCCCCCCCCCCCCCCCCCCCCCCCCCCCCCCCCCCCCCCCCCCCCCCCCCCCCCCCCCCCCCCCCCCCCCCCCCCCCCCCCCCCCCCCCCCCCCCCCCCCCCCCCCCCCCCCCCCCCCCCCCCCCCCCCCCCCCCCCCCCCCCCCCCCCCCCCCCCCCCCCCCCCCCCCCCCCCCCCCCCCCCCCCCCCCCCCCCCCCCCCCCCCCCCCCCCCCCCCCCCCCCCCCCCCCCCCCCCCCCCCCCCCCCCCCCCCCCCCCCCCCCCCCCCCCCCCCCCCCCCCCCCCCCCCCCCCCCCCCCCCCCCCCCCCCCCCCCCCCCCCCCCCCCCCCCCCCCCCCCCCCCCCCCCCCCCCCCCCCCCCCCCCCCCCCCCCCCCCCCCCCCCCCCCCCCCCCCCCCCCCCCCCCCCCCCCCCCCCCCCCCCCCCCCCCCCCCCCCCCCCCCCCCCCCCCCCCCCCCCCCCCCCCCCCCCCCCCCCCCCCCCCCCCCCCCCCCCCCCCCCCCCCCCCCCCCCCCCCCCCCCCCCCCCCCCCCCCCCCCCCCCCCCCCCCCCCCCCCCCCCCCCCCCCCCCCCCCCCCCCCCCCCCCCCCCCCCCCCCCCCCCCCCCCCCCCCCCCCCCCCCCCCCCCCCCCCCCCCCCCCCCCCCCCCCCCCCCCCCCCCCCCCCCCCCCCCCCCCCCCCCCCCCCCCCCCCCCCCCCCCCCCCCCCCCCCCCCCCCCCCCCCCCCCCCCCCCCCCCCCCCCCCCCCCCCCCCCCCCCCCCCCCCCCCCCCCCCCCCCCCCCCCCCCCCCCCCCCCCCCCCCCCCCCCCCCTACAATAAGTCCTGACGCAAAAAAACAAAGAAAAGAAATACTAAACAGACTCCAAAAATCCTGAAATAAATTTCCCCCCTCCTCTAAAAATATGCCGGACAAGGTGAACATTTATTTAGGACTCTAATGCAATTTTGAAAAACGCGTATTTTTTTCCTAATTCAAATAAAATTGCAATAAAATCCAAATAAAATCATTTATTTGATTTTAATATTTTTCCTCCAATATTTCATTTATTTTGGAGAAGTCATATTATCTCCTCTCATATATTTTGACATGAAATATTTTCGGAGAGAAAAATCATTAAAACCAAAATGATCCTTGTTTCAATATTTGATACAATTCAAATATTAAAAACGTGAAATCCCCAACTCTCTCCATGGGTCCTTGAGTTGCTTAGAATTTCGAGGATCGCAAACGAAAATGCAATAAAATATGATATGCATGAATGACCTATGTATAACATTCCAAATTGAAAATTTGGGATGTTACACTACCATCATCTTTCAACTTAGCTTTCTCTAGTAACGCATTAAAATTCAAGGGAACGGTAGCACGGGCCATTGATCTACAACATAGATATGCAAAAACTATCAGGACTAAGTTCATGATAAATTAAGTTCAATTAATCATATTACTTAAGAACTCCCACTTAGATAGACATCCCTCTAGTCATCTAAATGATCACGTGATCCATATCAACTAAACCATGTCCGATCATCACGTGAGATGGAGTAGTTTTCAATGGTGAACATCTCTATGTTGATCATATCTACTATATGATTCACGTTCGACCTTTCGGTCTCAGTGTTGTGAGGCCATGTCTGTACATGCTAGGCTCGTCAAATTTAGCCCGAGTATTCCGCACGTGCAAAACTGTCTTGCACCCGTTGTATGTGAACGTAGAGCTTATCACACCCGATCATCACGTGGTGTCTCGGCACGACGAACTATCGCAATGCTGCATACTCAGGGAGAGCACTTATACCTTGAAATTTAAGTGAGGGATCATCTTATAATGCTAACGCCGTACTAAGCAAAACAAGATGCATAAAAGATAAAAATCTCATGCAATCAAAATGTCCATCATCATCTTATGCCTTTGATCTCCATCTCCAAAGCACCGTCATGATCTCCATCGTCACCGGCTTGACACCTTGATCTCCATCGTAGCATCGTTGTCGTCTCGCCAACTATTGCTTCTACAACTATCGCTAATGCATAGTGATAAAGTAAAGCAATTACATGGCGATTGCATTTCATACAATAAAGTGACAACCATAAGGCACCTCCCAGTTGTCGATAACTTTTACAAAACATGATCGTCTCATACAACAACGTATGTCACATCATGTCTTGACCATATCACATCACAACATGCCCTGCAAACACAAGTTAGACGTCCTCTACTTTGTTGTTGCAAGTTTTACGTGGCTGCTACGGGCTTCTAGTAAGAACCGTTCTTACCTACGCATCAAAACCACAATGATGTTTCATCAAGTTTGCTGTTTTAACCTTCAACAAGGACCGACCATAGTCAAATTCGATTCAACTAAAGTTGGAGAAACAGACACTCGCTAGCCACCCTTGTGCAAAACAAGTTGCATGTCTGTCGGTGGAACCGGTCTCATGAACGTGGTCATGTAAGGTTGGTCCAGGCCGCTTCATCCAACAATACCGCCGAATCAAAATAAGATGTTGGTGGTAAGCAGTATGACTATCATCGCCCGCAACTCTTTGTGTTCTACTCGTGCATATCATCTATGCATAGACCTGGCTCGGATGCCACTGTTGGGGAACGTAGCTTGCAATTTCAAAAAAAATCCTACGCTCACGCAAGATCTATCCAGGAGATGCATAGCAATGAGAGGGGGAGAGTGTGTCCACGTACCCTCGTAGGCCGAAAGCGGAAGCGTTAGCTTAACGCGGTTGATGGTCGAACGTCTTCTCGATTCAACCGATCAAGCACTGAACGTACGGCACCTCCGAGTTCTGCACACGTCCAGCTCGATGACGTCCCTCGAACACTTGATCCAGCAAAGTGTTGAGGGAGAGTTTTGTCAGCACGACTGCGTGGTGACGGTGATGGTGAAGTGATCCGCGCAGGGCTTCGCCTAAGCACTACGACAATATGACCGGAGGAGTAAACGGTAGAGGGAGGCACCGCACACGGCTAAGAAACAATTGATGTACTTAGAGGTGCCCTCCTGCCCCCGTATATAAAGGAGGGAGAGGGGAGGAGGCCGGCCTAGGGCGCACCAAGTGGGAGGAGTCCCACTTGGACCCCTAGTCCAATTCGCCCCCTCCTTTCCTTTTACCGGAAGGGGAAAGGGGGAAGGAGAGGGAGGAGGAGAAGGAAAGGGGGGCCGTGCCCCCTCCCCTTGTCCAATTCGGACTCCCCATGGGGGGGGCACCACCCCCTTGTGGGCTGCCTTGCGTCCCCTCTATGGCCCATATGGCCCATATCTTTCCCCGGGGGGTTCCGGTAACCCCCCCGGTACTCTGATATGTACCCGATACATTCCGAAACACTCCCGGTGTCCGAATACTATCGTCCAATATATCAATATTTACCTCTCGACCATTTTGAGACTCCTCATCATGTCCGTGATCTCATCCGGGACTCCGAACAATCTTCGGTCACCAAAAACATATAACTCATAATACAAATCGTCATCGAACGTTAAGCGTGTGGACCCTATGGGTTCGAGAACTATGTAGACATGACCGAGACACATCTCCAGTCAATAACCAACAGCGGAACCTGGATGCTCATATTGGTTCCTACATATTCTACGAAGATCTTTATCGGTCAAACCATAATGACAACGTACGTCATTCCCTTTGTCATCGGTATGTTACTTGCCCGAGATTCGATCGTCAGTATCTTCATACCTAGTTCAATCTCGTTACCGGCAAGTCTCATTACTCATTCCGTAATACATCATCCCGCAACTAACTCATTAGTCACATTGCTTGCAAGGCTTATCATGATGTGCGTTACCGAGAGGGCCCAGAGATACCTCTCCGATACTCGGAGTGACAAATCCTAATCTCGATCTATGCCAACCCAACAAACACCTTCGGAGACACCTGTAGAGCATCTTTATAATCACCCAGTTACGTTGTGACATTTGATAGCACACAAGGTGTACTTCTGGTATTCGGGAGTTGCATAATCTCATAGTCAAAGGAATATGTATAAGTCATGAAGAAAGCAATAGCAATAAAAACTTAACGATCATAATGCTAAGCTAACGGGTGGGTCTGATCCATCACATCATTCTCCTAATGATGTGATCCCGTTCATCAAATGACAACACATGTCTATGGTTAGGAAAGTCAACCATCTTTGATTAACGAGCTAGTCTAGTAGAGGCATACTAGGGACATGTGTTTTGTCTATGTATCCACACATGTATCAAGTTTCCGGTTAATACAATTCTAGCATGAATAATAAACATTTATCATGATATAAGGAAATATAAGTAACAACTTTATTATTGCCTCTAGGGCATATTTCCTTTAAAACTAACTCGATTACATGATAAATCTCATCCAACCCATCATCGTCCAGCAAGCCTACGATGGAATTACTCACGCACGGCGGTGAGCATCATGAAATTGGTGATGGAGGAAGGTTGGTGATGATGATGGCGATGGTCTCCCCTCTCCGGAGCCCCGAACAGACTCCAGGTCTGCCCTCCCGGTGAAGAGCAGGAGGTGACGGTGGCTCCATATTGTAAAATGCGATGAATACTTCTCTCTGATTTTTTTCTCCCCGAACGTGAATATATAGAGTTGGAGCTAGGGTCGGAGGAGGTCCAGAGGACCCACAAGGTAGGGGACATGCCTAGGGGGTAGGGCGCGCCCTCCACCCTTGTGGACAGCTGGTGGGTCCCCTCTGGTTGATTCTTTCGCCCATATTTTTTATTTATTCCAAAAATATTCTCCGTAAATTTTCAGGTCATTCTGAGAATTTTTATTTCTACACAAAAATAACACCAAGGCAATTCTACTGAAAACAGCATCAGTCCGGGTTAGTTCCATTCAAATCATGCAAATTAGAGTCCAAAACAAGGGCAAAAGAGTTTGGAAAAGTATATACGATGGAGACGTATCAACTCCCCCAAGCTTAACCCATTGCTTGTCCTCAAGCAATTCAGTTGACAAACTGAAAGTGATAAATAAAAAACTTTTACAAATTCTGTTTGATCTTGTTGTTGCCAATATGTATAGCCAGCATTCAGGTTTTCAGCAAAGATTATGAACTAACCATATTCACAATAACATTAGGTCTCACATTTACTCATATCAATGGCATAATCAACTAGCGAGTAATAATAATAAATCTCGGATGACAACACTTTTTCAAAATAATCATGATATGATATAACAAAATGGTATCTCGCTAGCCCTTTCTGAGACCGCAAAACATAAATGCAGAGCACCCCTGAAGATCAAGGACTGACTAGACATTGTAATTCATGGCAAAAGAGACCCAGTCACAGTCATACTCAATATCAATTAATAGCAAAGCATATAAATGACAGTGGTGCTCTCTAACTGGTGCTTTTTATAAGAGGATGATGACTCAGCAATGAAAGTAAATAGATAGGCCCTTCGCAGAGGGAAGCAGGGATTTGCAGAGGTGCCAAAGCTCAAGCTTTTTGAAACAGAGATGAATATAATTTTGAGCGGTATGCTTTCATTGTCAACATAACAACCAAGAGATCTTGGTATCTTCGATGCTAGATACATTATAGGCGGTTCCCAAATAGAATGTTAAGTTTTTAGTCCCCATCCACCAACAAGCACACTCCACGGCTGGTCTGAAACAACGGGTACCGTCCATACCAACAACAGTCCTGGGGGAGTTTTGTTTGAAATTATATTTTGATTTGATTTAAGCATGGAACTGGGCATCCCGAATACCAGCCACTTTCTCGTGAATGACAAGTGAATCAACATAACCCACCTAGCATGGAAGATATTGACAGCCCCCAGTCGCTACATGAGCGATTCGGGCATACAAAACAGATTATTATTTGAAGGTTTAGAGTTTGGCAGATGCAAATTTACTTGGAACGGCAGGTAAATACCACATATAGGTAGGTATGGTGGACTCATATGGAACAACTTTGGGTTTATGGAAGTGGATGCACAAGGAGTATTCCCGCTTAGTACAAGTGAAGGCTAGCAAAAGATTGAGGAGCGACCAACTAGAGAGCAACAACAGTCATAAACATGCATTGAGATTAACCAACATTGAGTGCAAGCATGAGTAGGATATAAATCACCATGAACATAAATATCATGGAGGCTATGTTGATTTTATTTCAATTACATGCGTGAACATGTGCCAAGTCAAGCCACTCAAACAATTCAAAGGAGGATACCATCCTATCATACTACGTCACAACCATTTTAAAAGCATGTTGGCACGCAAGGTAAACCATTATAAACTCCTAGCTAATTAAGTATGGCATGAGTAACTATAATCTCTAATTGTCATTGCAAACATGTTTCATTCATAATGGGCTGAATCAAGAACGATGAACTAATCATATTTACAAAAACAAAATAAGTCGAGTTCATACCAGCTTTTCCTCATCTCAATCATTTCATCAAATATCGTCATTATTGCCTTTCACTTGCACGACCGAACGGTGTGGATAATAGTAATAGTGCACGTGCATTGGACTAAGCTGGAATCTGCAAACATTTATTTCAAAGGAGAAGACAAGGTAGTATGGGCACTTTGTTACATCAACAATAGTGCATATGAGAGCCACTCAATATTTTCATCGTGGTCTTCTCCTCTCAACCCAAAGAAAGGAAAAAGAATTTCAAAAAACACACTGGAATATTTTTGGAGTTTTTTTCTTCTGAAGAAAGTAAAACAAGAACGAGAAAAACTATTTACACGGGAAAGCTCCCAACAAGCAAAAGAAGAACGAGAAATATTTTTGGGTTTTCTTCAATACTACTACTAAATAAACATGGAAAGGAAAACTAGAAAGAAGCTACAACTAATATTCTTGGATTTTCTCAAAGTTTTTCAAACACACAAGAAGAAAGCGAGAAAAAGAAAATAAACTAGCATTGATAATACAATGAAAAAGTATGAACACCGACAACTCGAATGAGTGTGTGAACATGAATGTAATGTCGGTGAGAAATATGTACTCCCCCATGCTTAGGCTTTTGGCCTAAGTTGGTCTATGCACATGGATCAAAGTAGCCCTCTCCTGGGTACTGAGGAGGATCGTGGGGGTTCCACTGGTTAGCGAGCTCCTGTGGCTCCCACTGATAAATAGACTCCTGATATGGATCAGGTGATGGTTCTGGCTCAGGAACTGGGGATCGCGTCCGCTCCCAGTATACATAAATGTCCTCGAGAAAATGAGGTACATGCCTGAATGAATATCGAACAAAGAAGGTGCAGGCAAAGTAGTAATCTGACAAGTCTTCTAGCTGAATACCAGGTTATAGATGTCCCTTCCCCTACGGTAACTTCATCAATAAAATCTTCCACATCTCTACGACACGGTTCACTCATGCTGCCCTCATAAGGTAATTTGCAAACCTCGCAAAAATCATAAAGTGTCATCTCCTTATGCTCATCATATAAATAAAACTCTACCGTGGGTGGTGATTTCTGTGACGCCCTCGATTCAATCTTACACTAATCATACACACAAATGTGTACGATCAAGATCAAGGACTCACGGGAAGATATCACAACACAACTTTAGACGCAAATAAAATAAAACAAGCTTTACATTACAAGCCAGGGGCCTCGAGGGCTCGAATACACAAGAGTCAGCGGAAGCAACAATATCTGAGTACAGACATAAGTTACACAAGTTTGCCTTAAGAAGGCTAGCACAAAAGCAACATCGACCGAAAAGGTAAGGCCTCCTGCCTGGGAGCCTCCTAACTACTCCTGGTCGTCGGCGGCCTCCACGTAGTAGTAAGCACCCTCGTGGTAGTAGTAGTCATTGTCGAAGGTGGCGTATGGCTCCTGGGCTCCACCATCTGGTTGCGACGTCCGAGAAGAATGGAAAAGGGGGAAAAGAGGAAGCAAAGCAACCATGAGTACTCATCCAGAGTACTCGCAAGCAAGGATCTACACTAAATATGCATCGGTATCAATGAAATGGGTAGTATCTGTGGACTGAACTGCAGAATGCTAGAAGAGAAGGGGAAAGCCTAGCCTATCAAAGACTAGCATCTTCAAGCAGCTCCAAGCATCTTGCAGCATTTAGAAGAGTATAGAATAGCAGTTTATATTTAGCAAACATGGTGTAACATTAGCGCCCAGAGATCCTTTCTCGACTCCCTGCGAGAAAGCAATCTCGGAGCCACATATCCATAACATGCCTCAGCATTCAGTATCCAGTTCTAGTTGTATCGATCGGGATACAACTCCAAGCATCCGTTACCGTGGAGACGGTCATTCGAATAGATAATACTTCCCTGCAGGGGTGCACCAACTTACCCAACACGCTCGATCAACTCCGGCCAGACACACCATCAGGTCATGACTGGCCTGGGCCGATCAACACACCGTAGTCCTACCTAGGCTCAACAGAGAGGCCAGCACGCCGGTCTACATCCTAAATGCGAAGGGGTCATGGGCCAATTGCCCTTTGCAATCCTGCGCGTTGCGAACACGGCCGGTGAGCAGACCTAGCCCGCTTATACAAGTGCAGGCTTAACCAGTCCAACCCAGCGCGCGGTACTCAATCGCTGACATTAGTGAGCTTTCGGAAGAATCGTACGATGCAGAATGCCCATACTTATTCCTGCGTGGTGGTTAGTGCGAAAAAGGCCAGAGGCCTACTCGGATCAAATATCCAAACCGTTAGTGTCTTGGTAGTGCGGTAACGATCAATAATCCATGATATGTGGTCCCGTCGCCCCGTCTCATGGACTTGTGGCAAGGGCTAAGAATGCTCGGCCGCGCTGCGTGAAAAACTGGCGGGTATCCTCCAGATCAACCCGACTACACATCAACTCACGGGTACCCCTTAGGGCCGACCCGATGTAATCATGGTTCTGTGGTAAGTCAGAGTAACTGTGTGTCCAAAACAGCAAGGGGGAAACCTGAGGAATAACCCTCGATGGATTCCCACTTGATGTAACCATCAAGGTGGACTTAGAGGAATCACCCTCGTTGGTCCACACTTGAGGGGTTGCACGACAGAGTCATTATCGGGAGTGGTGAGGGAGGAATCACCCTCGATGACCATGACCGAATAGCTACACTACAGTGTTAACATCATAAGTGCTGATGAGGTATCACCCTCGGCACTCGATAGTAAGTCTGCAGAGTCGTACAACTAAGGGGGGGTGATGTGCGGTGTCGAGGCCTGGACGTCGATCATGTTGATCGAGTCATCGAACATAAAGCGGGGCAACTGGGACAAGGTGGGGGGTCACTGATGGATCTCTAACCAGCCTATACTAAACAGTTTAGAATAAGCAGGTAAGGTATGAAAGCAGGTAGCAAAAACAGGATATCCATCAGAATAGGAGCAAACAATAACAATAGCAAAATCTAATGCAAGCATGAGAGAGAATGGAATGGGCGATATCGGAGTGATCAAGGGGGGGCTTGCCTGGAAGCTCCGCTGAAAAGTACTGGTCGTCAGGGCGTAGTCGTACTCGGCGGCAGCGTCAGTCTCGAGGTCTACTAGAGAGAAGAGGGGGAAGAAACAGTAAATATAAGGCACACAGATGTAACACAGATGCACGACATGACAACAAGCAGTACTAGGGGTGTTCTAACACGGTGTTACACGATACCGGCGAAGGGGGGAAACATCCGGGAAAGTTTTCCCGAAGTTTGCATTTTCGGACAAATGAAACGGAGGGGGACGGTTGCATGTTCGCTATGATAGGGGCATGTGACAGACGAACGTAGGGCATATCCGGATTCATCTCGCTATTCTGAGCAACTTTCATGTACAAAGTATTTTCATCCGAGGTATAGATTATTTTATATTAATTTTCTAAGTTTTAAAACATTTTGGTATTAACAGAATTAATTTAAATAGATAAAAGCAAATAATGTGTCAGCATGACATCAGCATGATGTCATCAGTCAACAGTCAGTTTGACTGGTCAAACTGGCTCGTGGGTCCCGTTTGTAATTTATTGATAACTAATTAACAGTTTAATTAGTTAAAAAGTTAATTAGATTAATTAACAGGATTAATTAAGTTAATTAAATATTTAGCTAATTAATTAATTAATTTTATTATTATTAAGTTTTTTTAAACAGGGCGCTGGGCCCACATGTCATTGGCCCAGCGGGCATATCGGGGCAGGCACGGGCATACGGGTGCGGGCGCTCGTGCCTGAGGCCACTGCCAAGCGCGGCAGGGCGAAGGCCCCCGAGGCGCGGCGGCGCGTCAGCAAGCGGCGTCGGCGTTTGCCCCGATCCAGATCGGGTCGGGGGGGAGGAGCGAGGGGATCGTGGGGAGATCGAGGGGAGTGGAGGGGATTATGCGGGTGGTGGGCTAGGGTTTCATTGCCCCTGGAGGTTATAGCCATGGGCTGGGTCGGCTGGCTGGCCTGGTGGCCAGCTGGGCTGGTTGGCCATCTGGGTCAAGGCCCAGCAGGGAGGGGGATTTTTCCCTTTTACATTTTTAAATCTGTTATCAATTTTAGCTACTGCTTTCTATTAAAATATAAAACTAAAAGAGTTTTGATAGATATGAGACTTGTCATATAAATCAAGCACATTATTTCTAGGAGTCACAAAAAGTTTGAGGCCAAAAGGAGTTGTCTAACCATTTTTAGAAATTGGAAAGGCCAATTTTAAATGCTGCTGGACTACAAAATAAATTTCCAGGAGCACCTGGGAATCCAAAAGAGGTTGGTTCCCACATGACAAATAACCAGAGATTATTTGCCACACTTTGAACATTTTATATTTTATGTTTGAAAACTTTTATCTTTGACTTTAATTTAAATTTGAATTTGGACCAGATTCGAACCAACACGAGTTTAACAACAGTAATCATGATGATGTGGCATCATTAGCAGAGAATTACTGTAGCCTAATTATCCAGGCGTCACAATTCTCCTCCACTACAAGAAATCTCGTCCCAAGATTTAAGGGGTGGAGTAAGGGGGAAGGACTCGGGAGGGACGAAGATCAACACAAGATAGGTACCCGGGGGCTATCTCAGTGAACGTGGCATAGAGGCATCTCTCGAGTTGAAATTCAAGAAAGTCATCAAGAGCAAGGTGCAATAAGAAGCTTCAACCGGGTAGGCAATCGTTCGTTGCCTGAAACAGCGGGTGAAAGGGGTTCAGAGCAATGGGAACAAGTATTGAGTCTGAAACCAGAATAGCTCACTAGGAATGTGGCTCGTGAATTACATATGAAGCCAAGCGTGAGGAATAACTCTAGAAACAGGGGTGTACAGGTGAGTCGGGTTTCGATCCTGTGGAACTGTGGGTTATGGGCCCACCATGTGGGTTAAAAGCAGGAAGGCGCTAACATTTTGCACGGTCATGATAGCAAGGCATGTCAGAGGATAGTCTGTAAGCTATGTCGACAACAACATCGTTACCAAGGGCGAGGGACGAAGAGAACCATTTTCCTGCTCGTTGAACGAGGCGAACCAATAGGCAAAGTTCCCGTCCATCGGTGGCTACCGGAATGTCATCAACAATAGTAACAAGGTCTTACTGACAGAGTTTGTACACTGAGGTGTTTACATAAGTAGAGGATTATCACTGCTCAGATATGTTAGGTTACAAGAAAGGTTAAACAAAACAATGGAAAAGAAAGTGTAGACTCGAATCAGTTATCGGTGTTCTCGAGTGTCTAACAACTCAGAACCCATGGAAAATTTGAATCTACGAGAAATAATAGTTGATGAAGAACTCATAAGAAGTTATGTAGTTCCGTGATTCTCGAGATACCAGAGGGTAATACTCGAAGGTAGATCAAAATAGAGGTTGGGCAGGCGTATTGATCTGCAAAAGGCAAGTGCTTTAGCCTGTCTGGAAAATGGGATCAAGAAAAACAATCATGGTCGGAACCATGGTTGCAAAGGACCAAGCATAGATACAAGATGAACTTATAACATGGGGATTATTATTATCTACAAGAAGCTTCCATGATAAGTTCCACATTGGGGCCATGGGCATGAACACAAAGTTCAACGTCGACTCCTATTCCCCAAAGCACAACCTTACATTCACTTCTCATTTCGAGAATGGCAATAGTGTTGAAAGTTTTACCTGGTGAAATACCAGATGAGTATGACCCATGAAATCCTTCAGGTTCACATGGATTAGGAAAGGTATTGGTTCAACCCATCGGGGCATCTTAGGAACATATAGCACAAACTTCAGGAGTATTTAACACAAGCTCGAAGCAGGGCATGGTTAATAAGAGCAGGAGATACAATTTACCAAAGGCATTATGTATCAGGGAAAGGACTCAAGGTTTTGAGAATATGCAGGAGCGGTCAGATAATAATCCAACAAAGGATCTTGAGGTCCACAAGGGATCTGATGTGAGCATCGGTACTCAACCATAAGAAGAAAGAATGCAAGGAGATCAGGTTATAGAAACAACTAACTAATTCAAAGCTCAAATATAAATGAATTATGATTCCCAAATCAAGGGATCAGAAGCAATCGCTCTGATTAAGGATGGGTAAGTTGAGTAGGCTTAGGGGTAAAATCGACGACAATTTGATTGGTCGAGATCTAGCTCATGTTTAAAATGGCGTCTGAGTTGGAAGGATGAATTCTATGATCTGATAGAGGATTGTGAGCATTCGCAAAATATTGAATCAAGGGACTCAAAATGATAGTGACAAAGGATGTCAATGGAGATTGCTAGAAATATGGAATTAACCATAGTGCCGGAAGGCAAGGAATTCAGGAGCAATAGGCTCCTGAGGATTTTCAGAAAACCGAATAGTATCCCGAAGAATTTTGTGAAACACAAGAACAACTAGGAATGAAGAAATCCTCGATAAGTGTGAGGAATTATCTGTAGGTGTAATCATGCAGAAAAGAGCTACAAGGCAGTAAGCACAAAGGATTCGCGGAATAGCGGGAAGTAGTTCAGGGTATCTTGTACTAACAAGAGTAATCGAGAATGAAGGTATGGGTAGCAAGTATAAGTAGCTATCCATATGGATGTCTCGGTGGTAGGGAATTGCAAACCCGATGAGCACAAGTTCTCGATAGAACATCAGAGAGTATCTTCGGAATCTTCTGGTGCAGCAAGCGATCATCTGTAATAAGGGGATCTCCGGGCGGAAGTGATCACAAGATCCTAATGTTAGAGTTAGCAAAATTCATTTAACCTGAATAGAAGAGAGATCAGAGTCCCAGAGTATAGGCTAGGAATAAAAGATCCTAATACCACCCAATGGCGACGTGGGCCTGTAAGCCACACAGCCATGTTAGTAAAAGTTTTTCAATGACTAGACTCAACTTCGGCCAAGGAGTTGGAAAGGGGGCTACTTACAGGCAGTCAGCTCTGATACCAACTTGTGACGCCCTCGATTCAATCGTACACTAATCATACACGCAAATGTGTACGATCAAGATCAAGGACTCACGGGAAGATATCACAACACAACTTTAGACACAAATAAAATAATAGAAGCTTTATATTACAAGCCAGGGGCCTCGAGGGCTCGAATACATAAGCTCGAATACACAAGAGTTAGCGGAAGCAACAATATCTGAGTACAGACATAAGTTAGACAAGTTTGCCTTAAGAAGGCTAGCACAAAAGCAACATCGACCGAAAAGGCAGCCTCCTGCCTGGGAGCCTCCTAACTACTCCTGGTCGTCGGCGGCCTCCACATAGTAGTAAGCACCCTCGTGGTAGTAGTAGTCGTCGTCGAAGGTGGCGTCTGGCTCCTGGGCTCCACCATCTGGTTGCGACGTCCGAGAAGAATGGAAAAGGGGAAAAAGAGGAAGCAAATCAACCGTGAGTACTCATCCAAAGTACTCTCAAGCAAGGATCTACACTAAATATGCATCGGTATCAATGAAATGGGTAGTATCTGTGGACTGAACTGCAGAATGTCAGAAGAGAAGGGGAAAGCCTAGCCTACCGAAGACTATCATCTTCAAGCAGCTCCAAGCATCTTGCAGCATTCAGAAGAGTATAGAATAGCAGTTTATTTTTAGCAAACATGTTGTAACATTAGCGCCCAGAGATCCTTTCTCGACTCCCTGCGAGAAAGCAATCCCGGAGCCACATATCCATAACATCCCTCAGCATTCAGTATCCAGTTCTAGTTGTATCGATCGGGATACAACTCCGAGCGTCCGTTACCATGGAGACGGCTATTCGAATAGATAATACTTCCCTGCAGGGGTGCACCAACTTGCCCAACACGCTTGATCAACTCCGGCCGGACACACCATCAGGTCATGACCGGCCTCGGCCGATCAACACACCATAGTCCTACCTAGGCTCAACAGAGAGGCCATCATGCCGGTCTACATCCTAAATGCGAAGGGGTCATGGGCCAATCGTCCTTTGCAATCCCGCGCGTTGGGAACGCGGCCGGTGAGCAGACCTAGCCCCCTTATACAAGTCCAGGCTTAACCAATCCAACCCAGTGCGCGCCACTCAATCACTGACGTCAGTGAGCTTTAGGAAGAATCATACAACGCAGAGTGCCCATACTTATTCCCGCGTGGTGGTTAGTGAGAAAAAGGCCAGAGGACTACTCGGATCAAATATCCAAACCGTTAGTGTCTTGGTAGTGCGGTAACGATCAATGATCTACGATATGTGGTTCCGTCGCCCCGTCTCACGGACTTGCGGCAAGGGCTAAGAATTCCCAGCCGCGCCACGTGAAAAACTTGCGGGTATCCTCCAGATCAACCCGACTACACATCAACTCACGGGTACCCCTTAGGGCCGACCCGATGTCATCATGGTTCTGTGGTAAGTCAAAGTAACTTTGTGTCCAAAACAGCAAGGGGGAAACCTGAGGAATCACCCTAGATGGATTCCCACTCGATGTAACCATCAAGGTGGACTTGGAGGAATCACCCTTGTTGGTCCACACTTGAGGGGTTACACGACAGAGTCATTATCGGGAGTGGTGAGGGAGGAATCACCCTCGATGACCATGACCGAATAGCTACACTACAGGGTTAACATCAGAAGTGCTGACGAGGTATCACCCTCAGCACTCGTAGTAATTCTGCAGTGTCGTACAACTAAGGGGGTGATGTACGGTGTCGGGGCCTGGACGTCGATCACGTTGATCGAGTCGTCGAACATAAAGCGGGGCAACTGGGACAAGGTGGGGGGTCACTGATGGATCTCTAACCAGCCTATACTAAATAGTTTAGAATAAGCAGGTAAGGTATGAAAGCAGGTAGTAAAAACAGGCTATGCATCAGAATAGGAGAAAATAATAACAGTAGCAAAATCTAATGCAAGCATGAGAGAGAATGGAATGGGCGATATCAGAGTGATCAAGGGGGGGCTTGCCTGGAAGCTCCGCTGAAAAGTGCTGCTCGTCAGGGCATAGTCGTACTCGGCGGCAGCGTCAGTCTCGAGGTCTACCGGAGAGAAGAGGGGGAAGAAACAGTAAATATAAGGCACACAGATGTAACACAGATGCACGACATGACAACAAGCAGTTGAAAGTGCAATCATGCCCTTACATCAAGTTTTGATGTTGATGACAATATACATGTAGGGGACTAACTATGTTCGTCAAGTGAATCTCAGGTGTTAGTCCCCGGTTCATCAAAAGTGTGTGGATCATGAACATACGCAGTTGATTTTACTCAAGGAAGAAGTATCAAAAAGATTGCATATTTGTTTTCTTGAGTATAGGATCCCGCACTATTAAGAGGGGATCGGTAGGGTTAGTAAAAGACTTGCTCATGCCACAAAACTCTGTCCTCAAGTCTTTGGATCTATCACTATATCCTTATGCTTGTTCTGCCTCTGGCCTTGCCGGACGTCCGGGCTGCCTGCCGGATGTCCAGGCCACCTGCCGGATATCCGGCCCGCATGCCGGATATCCGAACCCTGCTATCAAGAGAACAGTATGTGCCGGTGTCTTCTTCCGGATGTCCGGCCCTCCATGCCGGACGTCCAGGCTCTCCAGTCTCGCCGGATTTCTAGGCATCCATGCCGGATGTCCAGCTCGAGCTATCCAGTGAGCATTTTCAGTTCTGTGAACTAGCCGGATGTCCAGCCACTTGCCGGATGTCTGGGCCTTCCAGTCTCGCCGGATGTCCGGGTTGTGCCCCGGATGTTCGGCCCCTCTGTTCTGTCCTCTGTTTTCTACTTCACTTCACATATACTACGCTAGGCCGGATGTCCGGCCCCTATCCCGGATGTCCGGCCTACCCTGTCACTTACACTACAACGGCCATATTTGCACCCACACTATATATAGCCCTCTTCCCCCACGGGAGAGGGTTGCCCATTCACTTTGAGAAAACCCTAGAACACATTTCACTCTCTCTCTCACTCTCCTACACCAAATCTTAGATCCCCAAGGATTTGAGAGCATTTGAGAGAAGTTGTCCATCCAAGTGATAGATCCACTTCTTCCCCTTCTTTGCACCAAAGGAATTCGTGATTTGAGAAAGTCTTGAGCTTTTCCCCATCGTTCTTGTTACTCTTGGAGGTTGGAGACTCCTAGGCAGTAGGAGTCTTTCGGAGAGGAATCGACCATTGTGATTACCCCCGGAAAGTTTGTGAGGGTTTGGAGACCACCCCAAGGTCTACCACTAGTGGTTGAGAAATGCCTTCATGGTGTTGTCTCAAAGGGTGAATAGGGTGAGCCTTCGTGGTGTTGGTGTGCCTTCGTGGTAACATCCACCTCTCTAACGGTGACGTAGCTTCCCTCCAAGGAAGTGAACATCGGCTTACATCCTCGTCTCTCGGAGTTGCGGTTATTCCTAACCCTAACTCTCTACTTGTGGTTACTTGTCTCTTAGCCTTTACTTATATCATATTGTGCTTGCTCTCTCACTTACTTGTGTTACTTGTTTACCTTGCTTAGCTCTTAGCATCTTACTTGCAATTGTTAGGCTAAACTTCATATTCCGCATTATTGCCTAAAATTGCTAAGTAACAATTAAAATTTGTAATTGTACCTATTCACCCCCCTCTAGGTCCATCTCGATCCTTTCAATTGGTATCAGAGCCTCATGCTCTATTCTTGTGGCTTAACCACCCTAGAGCGAGATGAACCCCGATGGGACTCCCCTTGTTGCAGATCCGAAGGAGACGGGCAACGGAAGTCAAGTCCTTCACTTCTGAGAATCTAGAACAGGCCCTTGCTAAGCAAAAGGAGGAGCATGATGCTTCTCTTGAGGCCTTGGTCCAAATGAGGCTAGACACATTGACCACAATGCTCGCGTCGCTTTCGGGTGGTGCGGCCTCGAGGCCAACTGTGCCTACTCCTTCACTTGGCCAACAACCTCCGAGCAATGATCAAACTAGTGTTCCATGGTTGTATGCTAGGCCTCAAGTTGAGAAACCTAAGTATAATCCTGGAGGAAAACCTCCTTTGCTTGATGACAGTTCCGATTTTGCTTTGTGGAGAGTTGGTATGCAGGACCATCTTAGGTACGCCAATGATGAAATGTTGGACATTCTGGAGCATGGCTACAACCCTGTTGACCCAAAGAATCTCACTCCAAGGGAAACTTATGACAAGCATCTCAACGACACCGCAATCATGAGCATAAGAAAAGGAATGAATGATAAGCAAAGGAGACCTTACATACACATCACAAGTGCCAAGGAATTTTGGGATAGCATTATGAGGACCAAGACCGGTACTTCCACTCACCGGCTTGCTCAATATGAAATTGCCAAGGGTCAATTGCAAAACTTTTGTATGGAGAAAGGTGAATCCCCCAAGCAGCTCCTTGAGCGTCTCATGACTCTCACCGCCGATATCGAGTCTTGTGATTGTGACAAGACACAAGATGGATTCAACTTGACTAAGCGATTTCTCACGGACAAGTTGCTTCATGCTCTTGCTCCATATCATCATCAAATGGCGTGGGACATAAGACAACACCATGGATTCAAGGAAATGACTTCAGATGACATCATATCCACTTTCCAACTGTTTGAAGAGTCAAAGGCAAATGCTACAAAACATCTTGCCATGCATGGTACCTCAACATCAAAAATCAATCTTGCATTGAAGGCCAAGCATTTATATGAAGAAGAGCAAAGTGAAGAAGAATAAGATGATGAGGATGAAGATGATGATGAGATTGACTCCGATGAGAGCCCTTCATATGAAGACATTACCCTCTTTGTCAAGAAGTTTAGCGCGGGAAAATTCAAGGGAAGATTCCAGAAGAAGAAAGTGAGAAAATGCTACAACTGTGAAGAAACCAACCACTTCTCCAACGATTGCCCTTATGGGAAGAGAGAAGATAAACCAAGGTTTCCCAAGACCTTTCCCAAGAATAAGTTGCCAAATCCCTTGAACGCCAAGCTCAAGAAGAGAGATGGGAAAGCAATGGCTGCTCATGAAGAATCCGATCCGGATGATGTTAGTGGTGTTGCCGGAGTAGCCCAAGATTCTCAAAACACTTTAAGGCTAGTCAACAAGAGTGGTGATGTTGTCACCTACAACTACATGAAAGACTACAAGGGCAACGTCACAAGTGCCTAATGGCAAAGGCCATGGTAGAAGATGGAGAGGATCAATACTCTCCTGACAAGGTCAAGGTAACCCCACGATCAAACCCTCCTCTTTTCACTCCTTCTACTCCTAGTGATGAGTATCTTGATGCGGAGGATAATTATGATGATAATGATATAGATGACCCCATGTTTGCTAAATTAAATAAGGTCATGTGCTCCCTCAAAGGAAAGAAGCTCACTATGTTTCGTATGCTTATGGAGATGGTGGGTAAGCACACCGTCACTGAGGGAGTCCTGGATTACGGGGTCCTCGGGCGTCCGGGCTATGTGATGTGGGCCAGACTCATGGGCCATGAAGATACAAGATGGAAGGCTTTCCCCCGTGTCTGGATGGGACTCTCCTTGGTGTGGAAGGCAAGCTTGGCGTGCAGATATGAAGATTCCTTTCTCTGTAAACCGACTCTATACAACCCTAGCCCCCTCCGATGTCTATATAAACCGGAGGGTTTAGTCCGTAGAGGCAATCATAATCATACAGGCTAGACATCTAGGGTTTAGCCATTACCATCTCGAGGTAGATCAACTCTTGTAACCCCCATACTCATCAAAGTCAATCAAGCAGGAAGTAGGGTATTACCTCCATCAAGAGGGCCTGAACCTGGGTAAACATTGTGTCCCCTGCCTCCTGTTACCTTCGATCCTTAGACGCACAGTTCGGGACCCCCTACCCGAGATCTGCCGGTTTTGACACCGACATTGGTGCTTTCATTGAGAGTTCCACTGTGTCGTCGTCGAAAGGCTCGATGGCTCCATCGATCATCTACAATAATGCTTCCGGGAAGGAGATCTTTCTCCTCGGCCAGATCTTCGTATTCGGCGGCTTCGCACTGCGCGCCAACTCGGTTGGTCACCTAGAGCAGATCGACAGCTATGCCCCTGGTCACCAGATCAGTTTTGGAAATCTGAACTATGTCGTTGATATCGGAGGAGACTTGATCTTCCAAGAGTTCGTGGACCCAACCACCGCCCCGGCCTTCGATCCGGAGCACGTCATCAGGTCCGAAGACGGGAGTCTAGAGCCCACCGGACTCTCTGCGGCTATAGAGCCCAACACCGGAGAACCGAAGAGAATAGCGTCACCGGCAATCATCACAAAGCCGGACTCTCCTTCGGACACTAGCTCCGAACCCCCGAAGTCCGCATCATGCGAGCTCGGCCATGGAACTTCTGTCCCCGTCCAGGCCTCACTCTTAAACAAGGCCTTGGACTTAATGCGCTCCCTTGCCATTGCAGAGGAACCGCTTCCGAATTGCGCCCGGCCTGGACTAGGGGCTGAAAATAGGGAATTTCACTTCCCACCCACCACCCACTTCATAGCCACCGTCGAGGATCTAACAGACATGCTCGATTATGCCTCTGAAGACATCAACGGTATGGATGACGATGCCGGAGAAGAGCAGGCCCAAAACCCGCCGTTCACTGGACGCTGGACGGCCACTTCCTCATACGACGTGTACATGGTGGACACACCTAAAGAAGGCGACGGTGATGATGAGAAGGATCCAGGCGAGGACGAACCTCCTGAGATACCACCAAAGCGTCGACGTCAGCGGCGCTGCTCTAAATCGCGTCGCGGAAAAGACAGCAATACTGGCACCAGAGACAATAATACTCCGGAGAACGCTGAAGACCAAGAAGACCCCATCGAACCAACATCCGAACAGGATGATCGGGAGGACGAGAAAGTTGACCCTTACGAGCAAGCAGGGAATGAAGACTCGGAGGATAGTAACTATCTACCACTCTCCGACGATGACGTGAGCCTCGGCGACGAAGATTTTATCATGCCAGAAGAACCCCTTGAGCAAGAGCTCTTCAAACACCGGCTAATAGCCACTGCAAGAAGCCTAAAGAAGAAGCAGTAGCAGCTCCAAGCTAACAAAGATCTGCTCAACGATAGATGGACTAACGTCCTGGCAGCCGAAGAATACGGCCTCGAACGCCCAACAAGGAGTTACCCGAAGCGTAAGCTGCTACCCCAATTCAACGATGAGGCGCTGGAGCCCATACCACCCACGCGTAACGCGGCTGACGGACCTGACCGACCACCACGTGGCCGAGACAGAACGGCAACTCAAGCCGAACACCAGCCTGCACCACCTCGCCGTAAAAGCGGGGAAACAACAGCTCGGGGATACACTTATGACCTACGTAAGGACCTGGACAATAGAGCCGGTCAGACCAGGTCAATCTACGGATTAAGGGGCGTGCCCAGGTGCGAGAAGACGGCCATCAGGCTTGGCGCGACAGACACAACCTTGCTACCTCTTGAGCACTGCGTTGGTTTTCCCTTGAAGAGGAAAGGGTGATGCAGCAAAGTAGTGTAAGTATTTCCCTTAGTTTTTGAGAACCAAGGTATCAATCCACTAGGAGAATACACGCAAGTCGCCTCGTACCTACACAAACAAATAAGAACCTTGCAACCAACGCGATAAAGGGGTTGTCAATCCCTTCACGGCCACTTGCAAAAGTGAGATCTGATAGAGATAAAAAGATAAATATTTTTGGTATTTTTATGATATAGATTGGAAAGTAAAGATTGCAAAATAAAATAGATCGAAAACTTATATGATGGAAAATAGTCCCGGGGGCCATAGGTTTCACTAGTGGCTTCTCTCAAGATAGCATAAGTATTACGGTGGGTGAACAAATTACTGTCGAGCAATTGATAGAAAAGTGCATAGTTATGAGAATATCTAGGCATGATCATGTATATAGGCATCACGTCCGCGACAAGTAGACCGAAACGATTATGCATCTACTACTATCACTCCACACATCGACCGCTATCCAGCATGCATCTAGAGTATTAAGTTCGTAAGAACAGAGTAACGCATTAAGCAAGATGACATGATGTAGAGGGATAAACTCAAGCAATATGATATAAACCCCATCTTTTTATCCTCGATGGCAACAATACAATACATGCCTTGCTGCCCCTGCTATCACTGGGAAAGGACACCGCAAGATTGAACCCAAAGCTAAGCACTTCTCCCATTGCAAGAAAGATCAATCTAGTAGGCCAAACCAAACTGATAATTCGAAGAGACTTGCAAAGATAACAAATCATACATAAAAGAATTCAGAGGAGATTCAAATATTGTTCATAAATAATCTTGATCATAAACCCACAATTCATCGGATCTCGACAAACACACTTCAAAAAGAATTACATCGAATAGATCTCCAAGAAGATCGAGGAGAACTTTGTATTGAGATCCAAAGAGAGAGAAGAAGCCATCTAGCTAATAACTATGGACCCGAAGGTCTGTGGTAAACTACTCACACATCATTGGAGAGGCTATGGTGTTGATGTAGAAGCCCTCCGTGATCGATTCCCCCTCCGGCGGAGCGCCGGAAAAGGCCCCAAGATGGGATCTCACGGGTATAGAAGGTTGCGGCGGTGGAAATAGGGTTTCGTGGTGCTCTCGGATGTTTTTGGGGTATATGAGTATATATAGGCGAAAGAAGTCAGTCAGGGGAGCCACGAGGGGCCCAGGAGGGTGGGGGCGCGCCTACCCCCCTGGGCGCGCCCTCCTGCCTCGTGGCCTCCTCGTTTCTTTCTTGATGTCCACTCCAAGTCTCCTGGATTGCGTTTGTTCCAAAAATCACTCTCCCGAAGGTTTCATTCCGTTTGGATTCCGTTTGATATTCCTTTTCTGCGAAACACTGACCCCCCCCCCCCCCCCCCCCCCCCCCCCCCCCCCCCCCCCCCCCCCCCCCCCCCCCCCCCCCCCCCCCCCCCCCCCCCCCCCCCCCCCCCCCCCCCCCCCCCCCCCCCCCCCCCCCCCCCCCCCCCCCCCCCCCCCCCCCCCCCCCCCCCCCCCCCCCCCCCCCCCCCCCCCCCCCCCCCCCCCCCCCCCCCCCCCCCCCCCCCCCCCCCCCCCCCCCCCCCCCCCCCCCCCCCCCCCCCCCCCCCCCCCCCCCCCCCCCCCCCCCCCCCCCCCCCCCCCCCCCCCCCCCCCCCCCCCCCCCCCCCCCCCCCCCCCCCCCCCCCCCCCCCCCCCCCCCCCCCCCCCCCCCCCCCCCCCCCCCCCCCCCCCCCCCCCCCCCCCCCCCCCCCCCCCCCCCCCCCCCCCCCCCCCCCCCCCCCCCCCCCCCCCCCCCCCCCCCCCCCCCCCCCCCCCCCCCCCCCCCCCCCCCCCCCCCCCCCCCCCCCCCCCCCCCCCCCCCCCCCCCCCCCCCCCCCCCCCCCCCCCCCCCCCCCCCCCCCCCCCCCCCCCCCCCCCCCCCCCCCCCCCCCCCCCCCCCCCCCCCCCCCCCCCCCCCCCCCCCCCCCCCCCCCCCCCCCCCCCCCCCCCCCCCCCCCCCCCCCCCCCCCCCCCCCCCCCCCCCCCCCCCCCCCCCCCCCCCCCCCCCCCCCCCCCCCCCCCCCCCCCCCCCCCCCCCCCCCCCCCCCCCCCCCCCCCCCCCCCCCCCCCCCCCCCCCCCCCCCCCCCCCCCCCCCCCCCCCCCCCCCCCCCCCCCCCCCCCCCCCCCCCCCCCCCCCCCCCCCCCCCCCCCCCCCCCCCCCCCCCCCCCCCCCCCCCCCCCCCCCCCCCCCCCCCCCCCCCCCCCCCCCCCCCCCCCCCCCCCCCCCCCCCCCCCCCCCCCCCCCCCCCCCCCCCCCCCCCCCCCCCCCCCCCCCCCCCCCCCCCCCCCCCCCCCCCCCCCCCCCCCCCCCCCCCCCCCCCCCCCCCCCCCCCCCCCCCCCCCCCCCCCCCCCCCCCCCCCCCCCCCCCCCCCCCCCCCCCCCCCCCCCCCCCCCCCCCCCCCCCCCCCCCCCCCCCCCCCCCCCCCCCCCCCCCCCCCCCCCCCCCCCCCCCCCCCCCCCCCCCCCCCCCCCCCCCCCCCCCCCCCCCCCCCCCCCCCCCCCCCCCCCCCCCCCCCCCCCCCCCCCCCCCCCCCCCCCCCCCCCCCCCCCCCCCCCCCCCCCCCCCCCCCCCCCCCCCCCCCCCCCCCCCCCCCCCCCCCCCCCCCCCCCCCCCCCCCCCCCCCCCCCCCCCCCCCCCCCCCCCCCCCCCCCCCCCCCCCCCCCCCCCCCCCCCCCCCCCCCCCCCCCCCCCCCCCCCCCCCCCCCCCCCCCCCCCCCCCCCCCCCCCCCCCCCCCCCCCCCCCCCCCCCCCCCCCCCCCCCCCCCCCCCCCCCCCCCCCCCCCCCCCCCCCCCCCCCCCCCCCCCCCCCCCCCCCCCCCCCCCCCCCCCCCCCCCCCCCCCCCCCCCCCCCCCCCCCCCCCCCCCCCCCCCCCCCCCCCCCCCCCCCCCCCCCCCCCCCCCCCCCCCCCCCCCCCCCCCCCCCCCCCCCCCCCCCCCCCCCCCCCCCCCCCCCCCCCCCCCGACCGCCACTCATAAGGAAGACAATCAATAAATAAATCATGCTCCAACTTCATCACATAACGGTTCACCATACGTGCATGCTACGGGAATCACAAACTTTAGAACAAGTATTTCTCAAATTCACAATTACTCAACTAGCATGACTCTAATATTACCATCTTCATATCTCAAAACAATCATCAAGTATCAAACTTCTCATAGTATTCAATGCACCTTTTATGAAAGTTTTTATTATACCAATCTTGGATGCCTATCATATTAGGACAAATTTTATAGCCAAAGCAAATTACCATGCTGTTCTAAAGGACTCTCAAAATAATATAAGTGAAGCATGAGAGATCAACAATTTCTATAAAATAAAACCACCACCGTGCTCTAAGAGATATAAGTGAAGCACTAGAGCAAAATTATCTATCTCAAAAGATATAAGTGAAGCACATAGAGTATTCTAATAAATTCTGATTCATGTGTGTCTCTCCCAAAAGGTGTGTACAGCAAGGATGATTGAGGTAAACTAAAAAGCAAAGACTCAAATCATACAAGACGCTCCAAGCAAAACACATATCATGTGGTGAATAAAAATATAGCATCAAGTAAAGTTACCGATGGACGAAGACGAAAGAGGGGATGCCTTCCGGGGCATCCCCAAGCTTAGGCTTTTGGTTGTCCTTGAATTTTAACTTGGGGTGCCTTGGGCATCCCCAAGCTTAGGCTCTAGCCACTCCTTATTCCATAATCCATCAAATCTTTACCCAAAACTTGAAAACTTCACAACACAAAACTCAACAGAAAATCTCATGAGCTCCGTTAGCGAAAGAAAACAAACCACCACTTCAAGGTACTGTAATGAACTCATTCTTTATTTATACTGGTGTTAAAACCTACTGTATTCCAACTTCTCTATGGTTCATACCCCCCGATACTAGCCATAGATTCATCAAAATAAGCAAACAACACGCGAAAAACAGAATCTGTCAAAAACAGAACAGTCTGTAGTATTCTGTATCAAACGTATACTTCTGGAACTGAGAAAAATCTACCAAAATAGGAAGACCTAGATAATTTGTTTATTGATCTACTGCAATTGGAATCAGTATTTTATCACGTTCTGGTGATTTTTAACAATTGTTTTCATGAGCAGAAAGTTTCTGACTTTTTCAGCAAGATCAAATAACTATCATCCAAGAAGATCCTATAGGTTTTACTTGGCACAAACACTAATTAAAACATAAAACCACATCTAACCAGAGGATATATCAATTATTTATTACTAAACAGAACCAAAAAGCAAGAAACAAAAATAAAATTGGGTTGCCTCCCAACAAGCGCTATCGTTTAACGCCCCTAGCTAGGCATCGATAATTTTAATGATGCTCACATGAAAGATAGCAATTGAAACACGAAGAGAGCATCATTAAGCACGTGACAAACACATCTAAGTCTAACATACTTCCTATGCATAGGCATCTTATAGGCAAACAAATTATCAAGACAAGCAAAAACTAGCATATGCAAGAAAGAAGTGAGAAACAATAACAATCTCAACATAACGAGAGGTAATTTAGTAACATGAAAATTTATACAACCATATTTTCCTCTCTCATAATAATTACATGTGGGATCATATTCAAATTCAACAATATAGCTCTCACATAAAATTTTCTCTACATGACCCACATGCATGCAAAGTTGACACTCTTCAAAAATAGTGGGAATATCATTAACTAAAGTCATGACCTCTCCAAACCCACCTTTATCAAAAACTTCATAAGATTGAACATTATCCAAATATGTGGGATCTAAAGTTGACACTCTTCCAAACCCACTTTCAATATTATTGCAAACATTATTATAAATCTCATATTCATCATGGGGCTTAAATAAATTTTCAAGATCATAAGAAGAATCACCCCAATCATGATCATTGCAACAAATAGTAGTCATAGCAAAACTAGCATCCCCAAGCTTAGGGTTTTGCATATTATTAGCACAATTGAAATTAACAGAATTTATAATAATATCATTGCAATCATGCTTTTCATTCAAGGAGCTATCGTGAATCACTTCATAAGTTTCTTCTTTCAACACTTCATCACAATTTTAAGATTCAGGAATTTCAAGCAAAACCTCATAAAGATAATCCAGTGCACAAAACTCACTTGCAATTGGTTCATCATAATTAGATCTCTTAAAAAGATTAGCAAGGGGATGAGGATCCATAATAATAGATTTTCAGCAAGCGAAGATGCAAGCATATAGAAGGCACATGGCAACACAAGCAAACGAAAAAGACGAACGGAAGAGGGGCGAAGAAAAGGCAAAGGTGAAGTGGGGGAGAGGAAAACAAGAGGCAAATGGAAAATAATGTAATGCGAGGGATAAGAGTTTGTGATGGGTACTTGTTATGTCTTGACTTGGCATAGATCTCCCCGGCAACGATGCCAGAAATTGGCTAGTTGCTGGAAGATCAACCCTTGACTTGACTTAGTGCAAATCTCCCCGGCAACGGCGCCAGAAATCCTTCTTGCTACCTCTTGAGCACTGCGTTGGTTTTCCCTTGAAGAGGAAAGGGTGATGTAGCAAAGTAGCATAAGTATTTCCCTCAGTTTTTGAGAACCAAGGTATCAATCCAGTAGGAGAATACACGCAAGTCGCCTCGTACCTACACAAACAAATAAGAACCTTGCAACCAACGCGATAAAGGGGTTGTCAATCCCTTCACGGCCACTTGCAAAAGTGAAATCTGATAGAGATAAAAAGATAAATATTTTTGGTATTTTTTATGATATAGATTGGAAAGTAAAGATTGCAAAATAAAATAGATCGGAAACTTATATGATGGAAAATAGTCCCGGGGGCCATAGGTTTCACTAGTGGCTTCTCTCAAGATAGCATAAGTATTACGGTGGGTGAACAAATTACTGTCGAGCAATTGATAGAAAAGTGCATAGTTATGAGAATATCTAGGCATGATCATGTATATAGGCATCACGTCCGCGACAAGTAGACCGAAACGATTCTGCATCTACTACTATCACTCCACACATCGACCGCTATCCAGCATGCATCTAGAGTATTAAGTTCGTAAGAACAGAGTAACGCGTTAAGCAAGATGACATGATGTAGAGGGATAAACTCAAGCAATATGATATAAACCCCATATTTTTATCCTCGATGGCAACAATACAATACGTGCCTTGCTGCCCCTACTGTCACTGGGAAAGGACACCGCAAGACTGAACCCCAAAGCTAAGCACTTCTCCCATTGCAAGAAAGATCAATCTATTAGGCCAAACCAAACTAATAATTCGAAGAGACTTGCAAAGATAACAAATCATACATAAAAGAATTCAGAGGAGATTCAAATATTGTTCATAGATAATCTTGATCGTAAACCCACAATTCATCGGATCTCGACAAACACACCGCAAAAAGAATGACATCAAATAGATCTCCAAGAAGATCGAGGAGAACTTTGTATTGAGATCCAAAGAGAGAGAAGAAGCCATCTAGCTAATAACTATGGACCCGAAGGTCTGTGGTAAACTACTCACACATCATCGGAGAGGCTATGGTGTTGATGTAGAAGCCCTCCATGATCGATTCCCCCTCCGGCGGAGCGCCAGAAAAGGCCCCAAGATGGGATCTCACGGGTACAGAAGGTTGCGGTGGTGGAAATAGGGTTTCGTGGTGCTCTCGGATGTTTTCGGGGTATATGAGTATATATAGGCGAAAGAAGTCGGTCAGGGGAGCCATGAGGGGCCCATGAGGGTGGGGGCGCGCCTACCCCCCTGGGTGCGCCGTCCTGCCTCGTGGCCTCCTCATTTCTTTCTTGACGTCCACTCCAAGTCTCCTGGATTGTGTTTGTTCCAAAAATCACTCTCCCGAAGGTTTCATTCCGTTTGGATTCGGTTTGATATTCCTTTTCTGCGAAACACTGAAACAGGCAAAAAAACAGCAATTTGCACTGGGCCTTTGGTTAGTAGGTTAGTCCCAAAAATAATATAAAAGTGTATGATAAAGCCCATTAAACATCCAAAACAGATAATATAATAGCATGGAACAATAAAAAATTATAGATACGTTGGATACGTATCAATCCTCACCAGGGCCGAAAACTGCATACGGACTTCATCCGAACTGCGCCGTGACGTTGCCCGATACAGAGGCGCCGCACACCCCCTATGCTTCACCGATGAGGTAATGGAGCACCAGTTCCCAGAAGGGTTTAAACCCATAAACATCGAATCATACGATGGCACAATAGATCCCGCAGTATGGATTGAAGATTTTCTTCTCCACATTCACATGGCACGCGGTGATGATGTACATGCCATCAAGTACCTCCCCCTAAAACTCAAGGGGCCAACACGGCACTGGCTGAACAGCCTACCAGAAAACTCTATTGGCAGCTGGGAAGACTTGGAAGACGCATTCAGAAACAACTTCCAAGGTACCTATGTTCGGCCCCCAGATGCAGATGACCTTAGTCACATAATCCAGCAACCCAGGGAATCAGCCCGGCTGTTCTGGACCAGGTTCCTCATCAAAAAGAACCAGATTGTGGATTGTCCGGACACCGAAGCCCTCGCGGCCTTCAAACATAGCGTCCGAGATGAGTGGCTCACCCGACACCTCGGCCAAGAAAAGCCGAAGTCCATGGTAGCCCTCACCGCACTTATGACCCACTTTTGCGCCGGAGAGGATAGCTGGCTTGCTCATAGAAGCAATAGCACCAGCGACCCTGGCACCTCCAAACCCAGGGATGGCAATGGCAAGCCACGACACAACAAGCACAAGTGTCGAAACAACAATGCAGAAACACAAGACACGGCGGTCAACGCCGGATTCAGTGGCTCCAAACCCGGTCAATGGAAGAAGCCATTCAAGGCAAACAGAGATGGCCCATCCAGTTTAGACAGAATACTTGATCGGCCTTGCCAGATTCACGGCACCCCCGATAAGCCCGCCAATCATACCAACATAAATTGTTGGGTCTTTAAACAGGCCGACAAACTCAGCGTCGAACACAAGGGGAAAGGGTCGCCCAGCGACGACGATGACCAAGAACCTTGTCAACCGAACACAGGGGGACAGAAGCAATTTCCCCCCGAGGTAAAAATAGTGAACATGATATATGTCACACATATCCCTAGGAGGGAACGCAAGCGAGCACTACGGGACATCTACGCCATAGAGCCGGTCTCCCCAAAATTTAACCCATGGTCGGCTTGTCCAATCACCTTCGATCGAAAGGACCACCCAACCAGTATCCGTCATGGAGGTTCGGCAGCTCTGGTCCTTGATCCAATCATCAACGGATTCCACCTCACGCGAGTCCTCATGGACGGCGGCAGTAGTCTCAATCTCCTTTATCAAGACACTGCCCACAAAATGGGCATCGATCCGTCAAGAATCAAGCCTACTAAAACTACCTTCAAAGGAGTAATACCCGGTGTAGAGGCCCGCTGCACGGGCTCAATCACACTGGAAGTCGTCTTTGGTTCGCCGAACAACTTCCGAAGCGAGGACTTGATCTTCGATATCGTCCCCTTCCACAGCGGCTATCACGCACTGCTCGGATGAACTACTTTTGCCCGCTTTAATGCAGTTCCGCAATACGCCTATCTAAAGCTCAAGATGCCTAGTCCACGTGGCGTCATTACCATCAACGGAAACATGGAGCGCTCCCTCCATACTGAGGAGCATATAGCGGCCATCATGGCCGAAGTACAAAGCGGCCCTGTCAAGCCGCACACCTCATCGGCCATCAAGTCGCCGAACTTCATTGCGCAAGGCCGGTCAGTTCTGCATGCCGGCAGCCCGACAATTCCAGGGCTGGATTAGCAGTTTTGCCTCCATCAATCGCCACATACATATGCGAAATTCGTACCGCGCATGCACAATTATGCACTCAAAATACCTTGGGCATCAGCAGAGGCAACATACGGACAGGCCTATAGCACGGTTCGACCTTATACGGCCTTCCCCTTTCTTTAATCATATTTTCTTTTTTACCACAGGTGAAACCATAACCTACTCACCCGATGGACTCAGAAAGACTCTTTCCGAACTTGGTTCCATATAAATAGCCGAAGACCATTCCTCTCAAGGAATCTTCCTTACTTAGGTGAAAGCGGCGCAAACATGCGGCAGGAAGGTGCAAAGGATTTTGTGGACCACAACTTCCCTCAAGGACCTGTATAGAGCTTTTCCCTTCGCCCTAGACCCCGGCATGTAAAATGGCCTTGGTGATTATGGTACCCTCTGTAAGATTACGTTTTGACGTATCAATCAGATTCCAGTGAACCAAATTTTTATTCGGTATCGTCTTTACTTGTAGACTTTATGCCGTCTCTTCAGTTGTTTCACGAACACACCTCGGCACAAATTGCCAGGGGCTCTATAGGGCAACATATGTGTTGTCAAACAAAAAGTCCGAACAGCTTCATAGCACAATTCGGCATCCCGAGTTCGACATGCATCGGCTCCGAATCATGTCTTTGGTCAATAGTTGGGTTGCCCGGCTCCTGTGTTTGCTACCTTACGTTCCATCTGATTTTCTAGGGTAGTAAAGGGAGAACTACTGCGATTGTTTTTCTGGTTCGCCCGGTTAAGCACCTCAGTAGAGAAAGCCAAAAACTGACTGTCATGATGCGGGGAGAGCTGGTCCGCCACTCGGCGACTTATTAAAATCTTTAGCGATTTTTTCCGTCTTACACGAAGGACTGTTTTCCGGTCACATATGCTACGCATCTGCATTAGGATAGCCGTATACATACCAGGGGCTACTTTGTAGACCCATCGTCAAACTCTTATGGATAAATGAGAGCAATAAAACCGCATAGTCTGATTGCCTGGTTCACCGTACTGACACCTCCGTCATGGACCAAGACATTGGGTTAAGTGTAGTCATGTGCAATTCCGAACACCCCAGTAGTATCTACAAGGGGGTTGAAGCCGACGACTGGGAAATCTCAGATATAAAACGGCTGCACAGGAGGATAAAACTCTTCATAAAGGAAGGAATATATTACAAAACACTTAGTTCATAATACAAACTCCCGAACAGTTCGGACTCGTTCATTCAAACACTACATCCTTAGAGCATTGGCCTTCTACAAGGCGGGCACCTCAGAGAACGTCCTCAAAGTAGCGCTCCAGTGTGCGGTGGTCCTTGCTTTCGGGCGGACCCTCAACTGCCACCTTTTCGGCCTTCATCTTCGCCTAGTGCATCTTGACATGGGCGAAGGCCATTCGCGCCCCTTCTATACAAGACCACCTCTTGACAGCGTCAATTCGGGGCAGCGCATCGATGAGACGCCACACGAGGCCGAAGTAGCTGTCCGGAATGGCTTCGGCCGGCCACAACCGGACTATGACGTCCTTCATGGCCGTGCTGGACATCTTCTGCAGCTCTGCCCATTGTGCCATCTGGTCATTTAGCAGTACGGGACGCTCCTGCCCCGCAAACTGTGACCAGAAGAGCTTCTCCGTCGCGTACCCCTCCTGGGCCTGGAAGAATTGGGCGGCGTCCATAGCACTCTTCGGCAGATCCGCATATGCGTCTGGAGAACCCCACAGTTGATTAAGCAAGGCATACTTTCGGTCCCCAAATTTAGCCTGTAAAAGAAAGGGCTTACCAGCCGCTATCGGTCTGGCTTGACGGATTTCCTCGCGTGCTGCGCGGGATTCGGACCGCGCTTCCGAAGCTTCTTGAAGGGCCTTGGCGAGTTCGGTCTCCTTCGCCTTATTTTCCTTTTCTAAGGACTCGCACTTGGCGGCGGTGTCCTTGAGCTTTTGCTCCATCTCGGTCACCCGTTCCTCACAATGGTGCCGAGCGGCCTGTTCGGCCGTTAAGTCCGCAGCCGCTTTATCAGCAGCTGCCTTGCTTACCCTTGCTTGCTCCTTGGCTTGGGCAAGCTCACCCCTGAGGGTCTCCACCGCGGCGGTGCCATCTATACAAATACGCGCATTGCAGCTCTTGAACTTCCACAAAACACGGACATAAATAGGCATACAGTAAGATGTATCTTATACCTTGCGCCTGGTCGAGCCGCATGTTAACAAGGACTAGGTCCTCATCGGCTCGTTCTAGTTTCCATTTGAGTTTGGAAACTTCCGCTGACTGGGCAGTCGCCACTAACAGAGAAGCCTGTGTTAATTCAGATAGACAGCATGTTACCACCTGACAACTGATTATTGATCCTCTGCTCGCTTTTCTTTCAAAGAACCGAAAAGAGTCTCAGGGGCTACTATCTATATACGGGCATATTTCTCATAAAAATGATTAAAAAAATTATTACATTGCGTACCTCGAAGCCTGCCAGCAGGCTGGAAAAGGCTTTGTTCAGCCCGCTCTTGGCGGACTGAATCTTCTCAGCCACCGTACCCATCAGGATGCGGTGCTCATCCAGGACGGATGCACTTTGCAGTATGTTCGCCATGGTACTCGGCGCCTCCGGATTAGCAAAGGTCGCCACTTCCCCCTCTCCCTCAGGGGGTCGCTCATTAGACTCCGGAGCCTTGTGGGTCTCCAGAGTAGTATGCGGCTGGGGGTCGGATTGACTGGGGCCCCCGTCGCCGGTCTTCGTGGGGGCCATACCCCTCAGTTCGTCGGCAGCCGAGGTGTTTCCCTCAGGCACCGTTAAGTCACCCCCCCCTGTGTCTCTTCAAGGCTCGGGGAGGGCCTATGGGCCGACACCTCGGGGTCCTCCGCCCTAGGCGGCGGGGAAGCTAGGGGAGGCGACTCGCTCTCCATCATCTCCAGCGGCAGATCCCCCGAGGATGAGGATAGTTAGGGGAGATTACGGGCCGGACTAAAAATAGAACTTAGAGTTATCATCACAGTTCATGGAAATTGGATGAGTGTGAAGAATCTCAGGCTACTTACGAGTCGGCTTGGGGCTTGGTTCGGCGACGATGCTTCGGGATGGCCTCAGCGTCTGACTCCGAGTCATCGGGGAGGGTAATTTTGTCCCTCTTGGAGGCTTCGGCCTCCAGGTCTTCGGAGGCTGCCCTCTTCTTGCCCTTGCGGGGAGGATCTTCTTCTTCCTCCTCCTCCTCATTGTTGTCGTCGCCCTCAGGAGAGGACTGGGCATCTGCTTCTCCGGACATTGCGTCCGAAGTGCCCTCCTCTTTCTTCTTCTTCTTCTTCTTGTCCTTCTTTACCGGCGCCTGGTATGGCACCGGGACCAGCATCCTCATTAGCATAGGATTGGCTGGGTCTTCGGGGAGCGGAGCCGTACACCAGATCTGCTCCGCCTTCTTGATCCAGACCTGTTTGGGGATGGACTACTCAAATACTTCTCCTTCGGAGCAACGAACCTATTGGTGTTCGGAGGTTTAGGAATTTACCTCAGAGGCCGGATGGTTGTAGTCGAGGCCGGTGTCATCTGATGACTTTGGCCACGTTTTCAGCTTCTTAAATAGCAACTTCCAGATCCCCTTATGCGTTGTGCCATAGAACCGTTGTAGGGTCCGCGGCCCTTCTGGATTGAACTCCCACATCTTGAGGGGCCGCCGCTGGCAGGGAAGTGCTCGGAGGAACAGCATCACTGGGATTACCTCAGCGAGGGTAATGTCCATAGCTATCACACTCTGGATGCATTTCTGTAGCAGCTGCACCTTGGGGACCGACCCCCAGTCCGGACCCTTGTCGGTCCAGGATGTGAGCCTCAGCGGGGGTCCGGATCTAAAGGCTGGAGCGGCTGCCCGTTTGGAGCCGCGGGTTTCTGTGATATAGAACCATTCCTGTTGCCATATCTTGACGGTGTCCACAAAGACTCCCTTTGGCCAATTGACTTTGGGGAGCTTGCTCACCATGGCACCACCACAGTCCGCGTGTTGCCCGTCGACCACCTTCGGCTTCACATTAAAGATCTTGAGCCATAAGCCGAAGTGTGGAGGGACGCGGAGGAAGGCCTCACACACGACGATGAACGCCGAGATGTGGAGGAACGAATTTGGGGCCAGATCATGAAAATCCAGCCCGTAGTAGAACATGAGACCCCTTACGAAGGGGTGGAGGGCGAATCCGAGTCTGCGGAGGAAGTAGGGGATGAACACCACCCTCTCGCCGTGCTCCAGAGTAGGGATGACCTGCGCCGGATCGGGAAGCTTGTGCTTCATTTCCGTGGTTAGATACCGCGCTTCCTGCAGCTCCTTGATGTTCTCCTCCGTGACGGAGGAGGCCATCCACTTGCCTAGTCGGAGGAGTTGTAGAGGGGAGAAAAATCTTGGAACTTGGGCGCTGGAGCTCGAGGGTGGAAATGCAGAGAGAGAATGAGGCGTGGGGCGGAAGAGTTGGATTCTATCCACTTATATGGACTGCGAATATCAAGCGTCCCCCTCCCTCAAGCCTTAAAACTCGCCTGTTCCCAAGGGGTCGTGTGAACAGCACGGTTAGGTTACCAAAACTCGTATTGATGAGAATCCCGCAATAAGGGGACAGGATCTCTGCTTTGACAAGACGTGTCAATGGGAGTTGCGTATTGAAACGCAAGGCGGGAGGCCCAAAAATGGTTCGAAATGATAACAGAGCCAAACGTGACGTTTCGCCGGAAAAAGCTGTCGATGGATATATTTTAAGTATTATGCTCTTATGGTTGGAAGGTTAACCTATTTTACAGAGCCGGATATAGATCTCTTGATCTCTTGTTCAGAGGATTACTTTGGAGTATTCGGAGGAGGAACCCGCCTTGCGATGCCGAAGACAACTTGTGCCGAACTCATCATCATCGGAAGACTGGTTCAGGGGCTACTGAGGGAGTCCTAGATTACGGGGTCCTCGGGCGTTCGGGCTATGTGATGTGGGCCGGACTCATGGGCCATGAAGATACAAGATGGAAGGCTTTCCCCTGTGTCCGGATGGGACTCTCCTTGGTGTGGAAGGCAAGCTTGGCGTGCGGATATGAAGATTCCTTTCTCTGTAAACCGACTCTGTACAACCCTAGCCCCCTCCGGTGTCTATATAAACCGGAGGGTTTAGTCCGTAGAGGCAATCATAATCATACAGGCTAGACATCTAGGGTTTAGCCATTACCATCTCGAGGTAGATCAACTCTTGTAACCCCCATACTCATCAAAGTCGATCAAGCAGGAAGTAGGGTATTACCTCCATCAAGAGGGCCCAAACCTGGGTAAACATTGTGTCCCCTGCCTCCTGTTACCTTTGATCCTTAGATGCACAGTTCAGGACCCCCTACCCGAGATCTGCCGGTTTTGACACCGACAGTCACCATTAAGGAACTCAAAACCCTCATAACCGAAGGAAAGGAAAAATATGAAATCCTTGAGCGGAAAACCCAATATGAGGAAGCACGAAATGATGAACTATGCTTGAAAATTGGTGCAAACATTGATGTTCATGCTAAAGATCTTGCCTCCTTGAAAAAGGCTAAGGACTCTTGTGAAGAGTTGATGAATGATAAAAGTAAGCTTGTGAAGTCTCATGCTTCTCTCTCTAAGGATTGTGAGCTTCTATCTATGTCCCTCAAGACTAAGGAAGAAGAGCTGACCCTTCTTACAAAGAGTTTTGAGACACTCAAGCTTACTTATCTTGAAACTCTAGCCAAGGCTTACTCTTCTCCTATTATCAATGTTGATGCTTGTACTACTAACTCTAGTAGTTACCTAGCATCTTTCTTAAGGAGAATCTCTTTCTCAAGGCTCAACTCGAGAAAGGTCTCATGACATGTGCTCAAGGACAAAAGAACCTTAATGAGGTATTGAGCCAACACAATGAGGTGTTTGCCAAAGAGGGGCTCGGGTTTGACCCAAGCACAAGCAAGAAGAAGACGTCTTCTCAAAAGTGCACCACTCCTCTAAAAGAAGCATTTGTATGAGAAGGGCACAAGGAGAAAGGTAAGGTTGTGAGCGGGAAGGCTACAAGGGGCATGCCCACTCTCAACAAGCCAAAAGAGTTCATGCCTCCATCCTATGTACTCCGTAAAACTAAGGATGGGGAAGTTTATGCAAAATTTGTTGGTCCTCGAAATGCATTCCGTTTTTATGCTATTTGGGTCCCTAAGACCCTTGTGACTAACTTGAGAGGTCCCATTGCAAAATGGGTGCCTCTAACCAAGTCATAATTGTGTGTAGGTTGCTTTCTCTGGTGGAGTAAACTGGGTGATCGATAGTGGATGTACCAATCATATGACTAGAGATAGCAAATTGCTCTACGATTTCATGGAAGCTATTCAACCATTTATGAGCATTATGTTTGGTGGAGGATCAAAAGGACAGGTACTTGGGTTGGGCAAGGTGGCTATCACAAATGACATGTCTCTTGCAAATGTCATGCTTGTCCAATCCCTTAAATACCATTTGCTTTCCGTTCGCCAATTGGCTTTTGTTGGCTATGATACACTCTTTGGACTAACGGATGTGAAAGTATTCAAGAGAGATACTCTCGAAGTGGCCTTTGTTCTGATTAGACATAAGCAAACACCACCTCACTTCAACTGGATTTGGAAGAGCTCATGTCAACCAAATCATAAAGTTTTGTTCTCGATGTTGTTACATGACAGAGTCAACACAAGAAACCTGCTCAGGAGAAAAACCTTTGAGCTTGAAGTTTACAATTGTGCAGTAAGGGAGTGTCAACAGGAGGAAACATTGCATCATCTTTTTTGGGGATGTCCATTTGCACAGCAATGCTGGGACTTTATTTGTCCTACAAGAACACCACATCTTTCAGTATTAGAGGCATTCCAAGACCTGAAGGATAAGCTCAATTACCCATTCTTTATGGAGATCATTATTCTTGGATCATGGGCCATTTGGATAACCAGAAACAATAGGATATTTGAAAATATTGCTCCCTCATTTCAAGGATGGAAGTTCATCTTCAAGGAGGAACTGAAACTACTCAAGCACAGGATGAAGCAGAAATTTGACAGGCAGTTCTCTGTATGGTTGGATTCACTGTTGTAATTTTCCTTTTTCTTCTTAGGTATTCCTGAGTTCTATAGGTTTGTTTTCTTAGCTTTTCTTTTGTTTCCTAGTTTCTTTTGTAGTTTTCTTTTGTTTTGCTTTCTTTAGTGGGGGCTTAGCTCAAGCCCCTCACAGAACCTTTGTTTCTTTTTATTATTTATAAAAGTTGCAGTGGGGGTTTTACCCTACTGTTTATAGTCAAAAAAAGTGGCCTTTGTTGGAGAGTTGGATGGCAACCTTTACACGGTTCATTTCTTGAAAGAGAGCACATTCCATGCAACTTGTCTAATGGCCAAGGCTGACAAGGGGTGGCTATGGCATCGCCGGCTAGCCCATGTCGGCATGAGAAATCTGCAAGATCTCTTAAAGGGTAATCACATCCTTGGACTAACAAATGTCTCCTTTGAGAAAGATTGTGTGTGTAGTGCATGCATAGCCGGGAAGCAACATCAATCAAAGCACCCACCCAAGAATATCGTGTCTACTTCAAGGCCTTTGGAGCTCCTTCATGTGGATCTTTTTGTGCCTCCTTCATGGGATAGTCTTGGTGGGAAAAAGTATGGACTTGTCATTGTTGATGATTACTCAAGATATACATGGGTGTTTTTCCTCAAGTCCAAGGACGAGCGAAGATCACCTTCATTGATTTTGCCAAGCAAGCACAACGCAAGTTTGACAAAGAAATCTTAGCAATAAGAAGTGATAATGGCTCCGAGTTCAAGAACTACACCTTGGAAGGATTTCTTAGTGATGAAGGGATTGAACATCAATATTCCGCACCATACACGCCTCAACGAAATGGTGTTGCAGAAAGGAAGAATCGTACACTTGTGGAGATGGCAAGGTCCATGTTGGATGAATACAAGTCGCCACATAGTTTTTGGGCCGAGGCTGTCAACACCGCATGCCATGCATCAAACCGGCTCTTCCTCCGCACAATATTGGAAAAGACTCCATATGAGCTCCTAACTGGGAACAAGCCAAATGTCAAGTATTTTCATGTATTTGGGTGCAAATGTTTCATCCTCAACAAAAGAGAATGAGTTAGAAAAATTTCAATCCAAAACAACTGAGGGCATATTTGTTGGCTATGGATCAAACTCTCACACCTACAACAAATCCAATGGATGTGTTGTAGAAACTTGTGACGTGGTGTTTGATGAATTTAATGGCTCCCATGGGGGCAAGTTGATCTAAGTGATGTAGGTGAAGAGGATTCGTCTCAAGATATTTTGTCTATGGGTGTTGGTGCTCTTCTTCCCATGGAACAAGAACCTCATGATGATAAAGAAGAAGATGGAAGTTTCACACATCATCAAACCACGTCAACACCCATACCACCACAAGCTCCTATTGCTCAACCAATGCCCGTAGTTCAAGAACAAGAAGATGATCAAGTCCCTCACCATGATCATCTCCATGAGCAAGATCATCACCTAGTGCAAGAACAAGAAAGTGCAATCATTGATGATGAACCTCAACAAATGCAATATGAAGAAGAAGATCTTCCACCATAGATTAATGATCCATATGTTGAGGATGTGGATGATGGACATGAAGTTGAACCTCGCGAAACCCTAACCTCCATCATGCCCCGTGTGGCCGGTCGTGTTGATGTTGATAAAATTTTCACCGGCATATCGGAAGGTAGAGTCACTCGTAAACAATTGACAAACTTTTGTGCTCACTTCTTGTTTATGTCTAGTGTTAAGCCTCTCAAGGTACAAGATGCATTGATGGACAACGATTGGCTCATTGCTATGCAAGAAGAGTTGAACAACTTTGAACGCAACCAAGTGTGGTCATTAGTCAAGAGGCCAACTACGGAACACAATGTCATTAGAACAAAATGGATTTTTGAGAACAAGCAAGATGAGAATGGTGTAATCATCCGCAACAAGGCAAGGTTAGTGGCACAAGGGTACTCACAAGTTGAAGGTTTGGACTTTGGTGAGACCTTTGCCCCCATTGCCCGTCTTGAATCTATTCGCATCTTACTTGCTTATGCTGCTTTCAATGGTTTTACATTACATCAAATGGATGTGAAGAATGCTTTCCTTAACGGTCCTCTACAAGAAGAAGTATATGTATCACAACCACCTGGGTTTGTTGATCCCGACCACAAAGACTATGTGTATAAACTTCATAAGGCTTTGTATGGCCTCAAACAAGCACCTCGTGCTTGGTATGATCATCTTAAGAAGTTTTTACTCGATGATGGTTTTGTAAGAGGGGTGATCGATCCCACTCTTTTTACTAAGAGGGACAAGGGTGATTTGATCTTATGCCAAATCTATGTAGATGATATCATTTTTGGTTCCCTAACATTCATTTGTGCAAGAAGTTTGCGGCTTCCATGACCAAGAACTTTGAGATGCCACTCAATGCGGATTTGAAGTTCTTTCTCGGATTTCAAATTCAACAATTTCAAGAAGGAATTTTCTTGTCTCAAGCAAAGTACCTCAAGGATATTCTAGAGAAGTTTGGCATGTCTGATACTAGTCCATGTAAGACACCCATGCCAACAAAAATTGTACTCACTGAAGACACAAACGGTATCCCTTTCGACCCATCTATTTACCGCTCTATGATTGGTTCATTGCTTTATCTTTGTGCATCTAGACCAGACATCATGTTCGTGTATGCATGTGTGCTATATTTCAAGCTTCCCCTAGGGAAAGTCATCACAAGGCGGTTAAGTGTATTCTTAGATACCTTGTTCACACCCCAAAGTTGGGTCTATGGTACCCCAAGGATGCTAAGTTTGATCTCATTGGGTACACGAATGCGGATTGGGCTGGAGACAAAGTGGATCGTAAGTCCACCTCCGGTGCATGCCAATTTCTTGGATGCTCCTTGGTAAGTTGGTCCTCAAAGAAACAAAATTGTGTTGCCCTCTCCACCGTCGAAGCCGGATACATTGCAACCGCCAGTTGTGCAACTCAATTACTATGGATGAGGCAAACTTTGAAGAATTACGGTATCACCTATAGACATGTGCCTCTTCTATGTGATAATGAAAGTGCCATCAATATTGCTGAGAATCCCGAAGATCATACCCGCACCAAGCACATTGATATTAGGTATCATTTCTTGAGAGATCATGTGGAAACGGGTGACATTGATATTGCTCATGTTGGCACAGATATGCAACTTGCAGACATTTTCACCAAGCCATTGGATGAAGCAAGGTTTTGTCAACTTAGGCGTGAACTTGGTATCTTGGAGCTTGACAACATTATGTGAAATCTAGTACCCATCCATGCATGTACTTAATGTCTTGTCTTGATGTAGGCATATATTTAGGGGGTAGATTCAATTCATGAGTACTCTCACCCTACATAATGCATAAATAGAACAAACACTCTCAAAGTTTTCATGGTTTTCGAACTATGGTGCTTCAAATGATGGAGTCATGACTATGTATCCAAAGTTGAAATCTTTGCGGTACTATGTCCCATATGCTCAAACATGGTGACTTCGATCACCGCTCGTGGATTTCTTATATGAACCTTTCTTTCCTTAATGATTGTTGGGTTATTTTTGCACATCTTAGTATGGCCATAGATTACTCAGGTTTTCATCTCTACAATCTCTAAATCTCCTTGGCGGAGTCATCAAAATATCACTATATGGCCCTTACAAAAAACTCCTCCCTGATTAGTCTCTCTGTCCAGTAGCCGGACATCTGGCCCCTCCGCCGGACATCCGGGCCCTGGCAGAGTTTTTTGCTGCTCAAACTTTCATCATGCGCCTCCAGTGGCCGGACATCCGGGCCTTAGCCGGACATCCCGACTTGGAATTGTGCTCTCTGACCCCTAGTCGCCGGATATCTGGGCTTGGCCCCCGGATGTCCGGCCTGTACGCGCACAGACACACAAAACGGGGGGGGCTCGGGATTTGGGGGCAGTTCCCCTTTCTTTCCCCTCTCGCTCCCCCCATCTATCTCATGTCGCCACCGCCGCCGGGCTGTGCTCCGGCCCTGCCCCGGCCATCTCCTCCATCCTCCGGCCCCGATCTCCTGCCCACGCCCTCATCTCCTCCCGATCTATGCTTCCACCCAATCCATTTCTTGGGTTGCGGTGTGAATCACTCAGGAAGGACCGGTTCGGGTGTTGACTTGAGGGTCGGCCGCCAGAGTTCTTCATGGCGCGTACCAAGCAATGCGGCCCTCCTCCTTCTTCCTGGGGTATGGCTGCTATCTACTCTTGCCTATTTCCTTGTTTGGCCCAACCATTCTAGGTTTTCATTATCTCTCATGACTATCTTGATATATATATATATATCTAGAGATTTGATGTCACTTGCCTAGCCTAAAATCCTCTCTATGTACTTGGCTAAACAACTTAACCATGGGCATGTTAATATTTTGATCTACCACTTGGACTTGTCCTATGGTCATGTTTGAAAATGTTCACATCCTCACTGTTTAATTTGCTTTATCCTTGTTCATACCTTTTTGACTCCTTCTCATTGGTACCCCTATCGTGTATCCGTTTCAGTCAATCGCCGGCAAGGTTCCACCGACTACGATGAACATGCTCGACCTAAGAAGAAGAAGACCACTACCGGTCCTAAGAAGAAGCATCGGGCACCATCACCAAGTCCGTCGGCCTCTAATCTGGATGATGAGGACTATGTTGGGGAGGAAGAGGAAGACATTGCCCCTAGATGCTCTGTTGGTCAGTCAAAACCAGGCACTCGGAGGGCTCCCGTGCCTTCGGTCCGTGGAGCTTCGATGCCAGTTGTCCATGGTCGTCGCATCTCCATGGAGCTTCCTTTCAGCGGGGACCGCCCCACACACAACTTCACAACCGTGGGGGCTGGTCCATATCTTGAGTTTTGACGGGATACCAACCCATATGAGATGGTGGCTGATGCTGAGGATCCTCATTTCCGTACTCGCATGCAGCAGGATCTCTACTCTAGCTTCGTCCATGGTCGTGGACTTGCTCCTCATAAATACCTGGATCTTCAGTTCATGCGTGATCATCCTGACATGCTCCCTGACAACACGGTCAAGATCATTGATGATATGACTCTAGGTCAGGCAATGACCTTCAAGTGTGATTGGAATGAAGCTGCCATCCTTCAGTTCTATGCCACCTGCTTCTTTGGCCCAAATAACACTCTCACATGGATGACTGATGACACTATGCTGAGCATCACCTATGACCGTTTTGTTTAGATTTTGGGCTTCTCCAGTGTTGGACATCACATCCACAGTATGGATCCACAGTATAAGCCCAAAGGGATTGATGCTTGCATGTCTCTTCTTAAGCCTATCACTCAGCTCACTCTAAAGGAACGTGAATATCCACCCAATGAGGTATCCATCTTCCGGTCTCCTTACAACATTCTCTATCAGTGTGTGCTTCACACTCTCTATCCTAAGAAGGGAGATCGCTCAAGGGCTCACAACTATTGCATTGATTTGATGGTTCGTATGCATGACACACCTACCGAGCCTCTTGACACAGCTCACCACATTTGGCATGAGATCCGTCTCTCCAGCTTTCTTCAGACGCGCACATTTCCTCATGCTCCATTCTTTTAGGCACTGATTGATCACACTGCTCCCTTTGAGGTTTCTAAGACCGTTGTGCATTCCATTTGGAAACCTCCTACTCATATGCGCATGGCAGCTCCTGCACCATCTGCTGCACCTCGTCAGCCTAGGAAGCCTGCTGGGTCTCTACCCACGGGTTCCTCCATGCCTTCCTCCTCGATCGCGCCTCATGGACGTCTTGCCTCGTTCTTAGGGAAGGCTCAGTCTGCTATTATGAAGGCTATCACTTTTAACTGTCAGCAAAACCATGATGTTCAGAAGTGCCTCATCATCTCCAAGAACCAGCTCAAGCAGCGCCTTCGCGACCATGGGAGTCCCGTGAGTGATGATGATCCTATTCCCGTGGCACCGTCCTCTTCCACCTTCGGATTCCCGTCTCGTGACGAGTACGCCGAGTTCTTTGAGGGCATCACTGATGATGATGACATCCGCCGGGAGTGATTTCTCTGGAGTTCTTCTAGTTCTTCGCCCCTTTTTGCATGTTGTTGTCAAAGGGGGAGAAGTAGTATCTTAGTTGGGTCATGCTATATGTTGGCGTCATGCTATATGTTGCTATTTGTGTTCGCTATTATCCAAACTCTTTATGTATGCTACATAAGGTACTTAATCGTATGAGACTATGTTGTTATCCTTGTGGCTATGAGTTGTTGTTGCTATGGGTTGTTGTTATGTTTGTTTCATGTATGCTTGTCCTACTTTCCTATCTTTTGAGCTACATATGCTACCATGTGAGTTTGTGCAATAAATTCTAACATCTTATGCACACAACTAGCACATATGCTCGTGCGTTGCAACGGGAAAAATGATGTTTTGTGCAAGCATAATGTCCCACAGCACCGGATCGAACATGCTGCAACGCAGCATCCTTCTACAAAATGAACATAAAAAATACGTTGCAATTTAGCCGTGTTCATATTTTCTTTGTCGGGCTTAATTTCCCACGGATACCATTTAAGTATAATCCTTTTTAATGGCATTTAAGTATAATTCTTTCATTAATTACCATGACGTCCCCATCCGTTTTAGTCGGGAATCAAATCCTTTGTTTTCTAATTTAGTAGCCCCAACACATTGAAGCCTACAGATCCTTCCTTTTAATTATTCTACCTTTTTACCTCAAATCCTTCATGTAGAATTTATTAAGATCAAAATCTTTCTTTTAGTTATTCCATTGGTTTACCCATAATCCTTTCTTTAATTAGCCACATCCATTTAAATATTCTATTTAAGCCCATGATCCTTCCTTTATTAGCTCATTCGCTTAATTAGCTCGCCCTAAACATGATGACTGCCACTCGTATATTTAGAGCGAGTTGGGATTAGTAAATGTGAAAGGCACATAGGTCATTGCTTGTTACATCGAAGACCTAGACAGGAGGTCCTGTATTTAATTCCCATAATGTTGATTTATTTTTACCCAATTATTTTCACGGTCTCTAAGAAAGCCCATAAAAGGCCCATCAACATACAAATACCTGGCCCAGATCGCTTAGCGTGTGTAAACCAAACGAAAAGGACTAAACCAAACCAAGAATACCTATTCCCTTTAATAGTAGGTATAGATGAGGGGGAGCTAATGAAAATAGGAACATATATTGTATTATGCTCTCATGAATTACAATGCTAAATTCATTTATTTCATCTATGATACTACATGTATGATTGTCATCAACAAACAAAAGGGGGGAGATTGAAAGTGCAATCATGCCCTTACATCAAGTTTTGATGTTGATGACAATATACATGTAGGGGACTAACTATGTTCGTCAAGTGAATCTCAGGTGTTAGTCCCCGGTTCATCAAAAGTGTGCGGATCATGAACATACGGAGTTGATTTTATTCAAGGAAGAAGTATCAAAAAGATTGCATATTTGTTTTCTTGAGTATAGGACCCCGCACTATTAAGAGGGGATCGGTAGGGTTAGTAAAAGACTTGATCATGCCAGAAAACTCCGTCCTCAAGTCTTTGGATCTATCACTATATTCTTATGCTTGTTCTGCCTCTGGCCTTGCCGGATGTTTGGGCTGCCTGCCGGATGTCCGGGCCACCTGCCGGATATCTGGCCCGCACGCCGGATATCCGGACCCTGCTATCCAGAGAACACTATGTGCTGGTGTCTTCTTCCGGATGTCCGGACCTCCATGCTAGATGTCCGGGCTCTCCAGTCTCGCCGAATTTCTGGGCATCCATGCCGGATGTCCGGGTCGAGCTATCCAGTGAGCGTTTTCAGTTCTGTGAACTAGCCGGATGTCCGGCCACTTGCCGGATGTCCGAGACTTCCAGTGTCGCCGGATGTCCGGGTTGTGCCCGGATGTCCGGCCCCTCTATTCTGCCCTCTGTTTTCTACTTCACTTCACATACTACGCTAGGCCGGATGTCCGCCCCCTGTCCCGGATGTCCGGCCTACCCTGTCACTTACACTACAACGGCCATATTTGCACCCACACTATATATAGTCCTCTTCCCCCATGGGAGAGGGTTGACCATTCACTTTGAGCAAACCCTAGAACACATTTCACTCTCTCTCTCTCTCTCACTCTCCTACACCAGATCTTAGATCCCCAAGGGATTTGAGAGCATTTGAGAGAAGTTGTCCATCCAAGTGATAGATCCACTTCTTCCCCTTCTTTGCACCAAAGGAATTCATGATTTGAGCAAGTCTTGAGCTTTTCCCCATCGTTCTTGTTACTCTTGTACATTGGAGACTCCTAGGCGGTAGGAGTCTTTCGGAGAGGAATCGACCATTGTGATTACCCCCAGAAAGTTTGTGAGGGTTTGGAGACCACCCCAAGGTCTACAACTAGTGGTTGAGAAACGCCTTCGTGGTGTTGTCTCAAAGGGAGAATTGGGTGAGCCTTCGTGGTGTTGGTGTGCCTTCGTGGTAACATCCACCTCTCTAACGGTGACGTAGCTTCCCTCCAAGGAAGTGAACATCGGCTTACATCCTCGTCTCTCAGAGTTGCGGTTATTCCTAACCCTAACTCTCTACTTGTGGTTACTTGTCTCTTAGCCTTTACTTATATCATATTGTGCTTGCTCTCTCACTTACTTGTGTTACTTGTTTACCTTGCTTAGCTCTTAGCATCTTACTTGCAATCGTTAGGCTAAACTTATATTCCGTATTATTGCCTAAAATTGCTAAGTAACAATTAAAATTTGTAATTGTACCTATTCACCCCATCTAGGTCCATCTCGATCCTTTCAGCAGTACTAGGGGTGTTCTAACGTGGTGTTACACGATACCGGCGAAGGGGGAAAACATCCGGGAAAGTTTTCCCGAAGTTTGCATTTTCGGACAGATGAAACAGAGGGGGACGGTTGCTTGTTCTCTATGATAGGGGTAGGTGACAGACGAACAGAGGGCATATCCGGATTCGTCTCGCTGTTCTGAGCAAGTTTCATGTACAAAGTATTTTCATCCGAGGTATAGATTATTTTATATTAATTTTCTTAGTTTTAAAACATTTTTGGAATTAATAGAATTAATTTAAATAGATAAAAGCAAATACTGTGTCAGCATGACATCATCATGATGTCATCAGTCAACAGTCAGTTTGACTGGTCAAACTGGCTCGTGGTTCCCGTTTGTCATTGACTGATAACTAATGAAGTTGTCCATCCAAGTGATAGATCCACTTCTTCCCCTTCTTTGCACCAAAGGAATTCATGATTCCTAATTAATTTTTATTATTTTCATAAAAAAATTAAACAGGGCGCTGGGCCCATATGTCATTGGCCCAGCGGGCATATCGGGGCGGGCACGGGCATACGGGTGCGGGCGCTCGTGCCCGAGGCCACAGCCAGGCACCTGGGGGTTATAGCTAGGGTTTCGTTGCCCCTGGGGGTTTTAGCCTATGATCTTCATGATAGAGAGTCTCCTATGATCTTCATGATAGAGAGTCTCCTATGTTGTCACTTTCATATACTAGTGGGAATTTTTCAAACTCTTTTGCCCTTGTTTTGGACTCTAACTTGCATGATTTGAATGAGTCTAACCCGGACTGACGCTGTTTTCAGCAGAATTGCCATGGTGTTATTTTTGTGCAGAAATAAAAGTTCTCGGAATGACCTGAAAATTCACGGAGATCATTTTTGGAATTAATAACAAATATTGGCGAAAGAATCAACAGAAGGGGGCCCACACCCTGGCCACAAGGGTGGGGGCGCGCCCTCCGACCTTGTGGCCCCCCGGACCTCCACCGACCTCAACTCCAACTCCATATATTCACTTTCAGGGAGGAAAAATCGGAGAGAAGGATTCATCCCATTTTACGATACGGAGCCGCCGCCAAGCCCTGTTCTTCCTCGAGAGGGCAGATCTGGAGTTCGTTCGGGGCTCCGGAGAGGAGAATCCGTCGCCATCGTCATCATCAACTATCCTCCATCACCAATTTCATGATGCTCACTGCCAAGCGTGAGTAATCCCATCGTAGGCTTGCTGGACCGTGATGGGTTGGATGAGATTTACCATGTAATCGAGTTAGTTTTGTTAGGGTTTGATCCCTAGTATCCACTATGTTCTAAGATTGATGTTGCTATGACTTTGTTATGCTTAATGCTTGTCACTGGGGCCCGAGTGCCATGATTTCAGATCTGAACCTATTATGTTTTCATGAATATATTTGTGTTCTTGATCCTATCTTGCATGTTATAGTCACCTACTACGTGTTATGATCCGGCAACCCCGGAGTGACAATAGTCGGGACCACTCCCGGTGATGAATGTAGTTTGAGGAGTTCATGTATTCACTAAGTGCTAATGCTTTGGTCTAGTTCTCTATTAAAAGGAGGCCTTAATATCCCTTAGTTTCCAATAGGACCCCGCTGCCACGGAAGGGTAGGACAAAAGATGTCATGCAGGTTCTTTTCCATAAGCATGTATGACTATATTCGGAATACATGCCTACATTATATTGAGGAATTGGAGCTAGTTCTGTGTCACCCTATGTTATAACCATTGCATGACGAATGCCATCCGACATAATTATCCATCATTGATCCATTGCCTATGAGTTTGTTTCATATTGATCTTTGCTCTGTTACTTTTCCATTGCCACTGTTACGATTGCTACAAAACTACTACTGTTACTGTTGCCACTGTTACTGTTACTTCCATACTACTTTGCTACTAAATACTTTGCTGCAAATATTAAGTCTTTCAGGTGTGGTTTAATTGACAACTCAGCTGCTAATACTTGAGAATATTCTTTGGCTTCCCTTGTGTCGAATCAATAAATTTGGGTTGAATACTCTACCCTCGAAAACTGTTGTGATCCCCTATACTTGTGGGTTATCAAGACCTTTTTCTGGCGCCGTTGCCGGGGAGCATAGCTCTATTCTCTGAGTCACTTGGGATTTATATCTGTTGATTACTATGAGGAATCTGAAAGACAACAAAACCAAGATCTATCCCTCAACTACGAGGGGAGGTAAGGAACTGCCATCTAGCTCTGCACTTGATTCTCCTTCTGTTTTAAGTAAACTTACGACACCTACACCTGCTATTGATTCCGATATGTTGCATATTATTGATGATGCCACTTCTGATATGCATGATTGAAAGTGCAACTAATCCCTGGGTGGTTTTGGTAATTCTTAACAACATATAGCTCATTGAACTAATACTCTTTCAAGATGATCATTTCAGAAAGTTCAATGATTGGCATGGCATGGACTAGAGATGTGGACCCCTCAAAATGCTAAGGACACATATTGGCTCAAGCTCCAGACTCTACATTTTCATTTTATGATCCAAGATCACATTGAGTCCATAGGAAAAGCCAATACTATTAAAAGGGGATGAGGTGTTGCTTAATGGCTTGCTTGCTCAAAATGCTTAGTGATATGCTCCAAAAGCCCTCAACTACTTTCTCATATCCACATATGTCCCAAACCAAAAGTCAAACTCGGCCCCACCGATTTGATCTATCCAGCGCCACCGAGTTCATTTGACATAGCCATAGCCAGAAACCCTAATCAGTTCGGTCTCACCGAGATGGGATTGCAAACTCTCTGTTTCCCTTAGTAACGTTTCGGTCTAACCAAAATGAGCGATCGGTCCCACCGAGTTCGCAATGCAAACTCTCTGTTTCCTTTTCGTAATGTTTCGGTCTCACCGAAATGAGCGATCGGTCCCACCGAGTTTGCCTGACCAACTCTCTGTTTGTCTATTATAGAAATCAGTCTCACCGAGTTCATGTGATCGGTCTCACCGAGATTACGTTATGCCCTAACCCTAATGAAATCGGTCCCACCGAGTTGACATGTCGGTCACGCCGAAAATCCTAACGTTCACATTTTGAACTAAATCGGTCTGACCGAGTTTGAGTATTCGGTCCCACCGAGTTTGGTAAATTGTGTGTAATGGTTAGATTTTGTGTGGAGGCTATATATACCCCTCCACCCATCCTCCATTCATGGAGAAAGCCATCAGAACGTGCCTACACTTCTAGCATTCATTTTCTGAGAGAGAACCACCTACTCATGTGTTGAGACCAAGATATTCCAATCCAACCACAAGAATCTTGATCTCTAGCCTTCTCCAAGTTGCTTTCCACTCAAATCATCTTTCCACCGAATCCAAATCTGTGAGAAAGAGTTGAGTGTTGGGGAGACTATCATTTGAAGCACAAGAGCAAGGAGTTCATCATCAACACACCATCTATTACCTTTTGGAGAGTGGTGTCTCCTAGATTGGTTAGGTGTCACTTGGGAGCCTCCGTCAAGATTGTGGATTTGAACCAAGGAGTTTGTAAGGGAAAGGAGATCGCCTACTTCGTGAAGATCTACCCAAGTGAGGCAAGTCCTTCGTGGGCAATGGCCATGGTGGGATAGACAAGGTTGCTTCTTCGTGGACCCTTCGTGGGTGGAGCCCTCCGTGGACTCGCGCAGCCTTTACCCTTCGTGGGTTGAAGTCTCCATCAACGTGGATGTACGATAGCACTACCTATCAGAACCACGCCAAATATCTCCGTGTCTACATTGCGTTTGCTCCCTCCAAACTCCTCCCCTTTACCTTCATATGCAATGATTTACATTCCGCTGCTATACTCTTAGATTTGCATGTGTAGGTTGATTGCTTGACTTGTGATAAGTTGCTAAAATCTGCCAAGACTTAAAATTGGGAAAAGGCTAGATTTTTATTTGGTCAAGTAGTCTAATCATCCCCCCTTCTAGACATACTTTTGATCCTACAAGTGGTATCAGAGCTTTGGTCTCCATTTTCCTTGATTTCCATATCTTTGGTGATCATAGCCTTGGTTTCACAACCTAGTAGAGTATGGCGTCTAGCGAGGGAAATTACCACCATAGAGGTCCTTACTTTGATGGTACTAATTTTGCTAGTTGGAAGCATAAGATGAAAATGCATATTCTTGGACATAACCCAGCCGTTTGGGCTATTGTGTGTATTGGCTTGCAAGGTGAATTCTTTGATGGGAGAGAACCGAATCGTGAAGCTACCGCGGAAGAATTGAAGATGCTGCAATACAATGCTTAAGCTTGCAATATCCTCTTCAACGGATTGTGCCCCAAAGAATTCAACAAAATCAGCCATCTTGAGAATGCAAAGGAAATTTGGGATACCTTGATTGATATGCACGAAGGTACCGACTCCATCAAGGAATCCAAATTGGATGTGCTTCAAAGTCAGCTTGACAAGTTCAAAATGAAGGATGGTGAAGGTGTTGCTGAAATGTACTCTAGGCTTGCTCTCATCACAAATGAGATTGCCGGCTTAGGAAGTGAAGAGATGACCGACAGGTTCATCATCAAGAAGATCCTAAGAGCCTTGGATGGAAAATATGATACCGTGTGCACATTGATCCAAATGATGCCCAATTACAAAGATCTCAAGCCAACGGAAGTCATTGGTAGAATTGTTGCTCATGAGATGTCACTCAAGGATAAAGAAGAGCTTCACAACAAGTCAAGTGGTGCTTACCAAGCCTCATGTGATGCTCCTACATCATCAAGTGAGAAACAAGCCTTCAATGAGGAATTGAGCCTAATGGTGAAGAACTTCAACAAGTTCTACAAGAGTAGAAGCAAAGAAAAAAGTTCCAAGTCAAGGTCCTACAATGACAAAAGATCTTCTAGTCGTGAGCGTAATTGCTACAATTGTGGAAGACCCGGACACTCCAATGAGTGTACGGCTCCCTACAAAAGAAGAGAAGACTCACCTAAAAGGAGAAGTAGAAGAGAAGAATCACCTCCAAGAGAGTGGAGGAGTAGAGATGATCGTTATGAACGAAGAACCTCTCGCAGAAGCAAGGATTCGGAAAGGAAGGACAAGTCATCAAGGAGCTACACAAAATGAAGACATCAAGCTCACGTTGGTGAATGGGTATCTGGCTCCGACTCCGACCATCACTTCGAGAGAAGTTATCACTCCGACTCAAAATATACTCAAGATGAAGGTGTTGCCGGTCTAGCACTTGTGTCGACCAACTCCTATGACATATTTGACTCACCAAATGAAGGAATTGGAAGATGCTTCATGGCTAAAGGCCCAAAGGTATCACACCCCGAGTATGTTGATTTCAATAGTGATGAAGATGATTTGCTAAGTGATGATGATTTACTTGTTGACAACTCTAGTGATGAAAATTATGATGAACTTGCTATTAATCATGCTAATCAAGATAAAGCGAATGACGATGATAAGAAGGAGATTGAGTGTCTAACTAAAGAACTAAACACTCTTAAGTTAGCTCATGAAACTACCTTGGAAGATCATCGAGAGCTTTTAAAGACTCATGAGAAGCTACGCTTTGAAAAGCTCAACCTTGAGCAAGAGCATGGGTTCTTAAAAGCAATCAATGATGATCTTCATAAGAAAAGCTCTTCTTACATGGCCAAGCGTTTACTCTTGTCTACTTACATGCCACAAGTAAAATCTAGCAACAAGAGTAAGAAAGATTCTTCCTCTAGTAGTAACAATGATCATGCTAAATCCAATGTTGTTGCTTCTAGTAGTTCTCTTGATTCCACTAATGATTCTCTTAGCCAAGTTACACTTGAGCAAGAAAATAGCTTATTGAAGGGAATTATAGAGAAAGGTGTTTACAAGAGCCTTGCCGGAAGTAAGCAATTTGAGGAAATTGTACGCAAGCAAGGAAGGCACCGGAAGAATCAAGGTGTTGGTTTTGAACGAAAGTTCAATGCCAATGGAGTTGAGTGGGAAGAAGATCAATACCCCAAGACGAAGTTTGTTCCTCAACAAGAGAAGTATGATCCTACTTCTTTCAAAGGAACACAAGCTCAATATGATCTTCCACCACAAGACCACAAGCAAAAAGGCAAGAACAAGCTTCAAGAGGAGATTGATGCATTTGAAGAAGCTCCCAAGGCCTTGGTCAAGTGGGTTCCCAAGACTACATCAAGTTCTACTTCATCAAGTATGAATACAACTCCAAGGATTCCCATCAAGTTGATGTGGATCCCGAAGAAGAAGAACTAGAGAGTTCTTGAGGGTGACTCCGCCAACATACTTCACTCATATCATTTTGGCGAGAACAAGTGCAAACAACTTCCACATCTTGCACTAGTTCAAGAAGTCACAAACCCTCTTGTTGGTAAGACAAGGGACATGGTAACCTAATGCTTTCATGGACATCATCTTGTGTGTACTTCACTCTATGTCTATGGATATCCTTGTTTGTTCCTTGTGGGACTAACCCGTGTAGGTATTGAAAGTGCAACTCACTACAATGGATTGCTCCAAATGATCTACATCAACATTGAGTATCCACATCTTCAACATCTACATGAAGTCATCATCGACAAAACCCATGGTTAGTTCATCCCTCTTAGGGGGGATATCACATCTAGGGGGAGCTTTACTCTAAGAATTGAGCTAAAGCAACTCTAATGGTGTGAACACAACAATGCTTTATGTGAAACTGGTAACCCCACTTGTGCTTAAACGATGAGTATGACCTATGATCAAGTTCTCATTTGACTCCTAAGTCAAGATACTCATATATAGATGACCTAGTCATCGCCAATTGCTTGATAGATGCTAGAGTGTTTGTGCATGCTTTGCCACATATTTCATTTGCCATTTTATTGTGTGAGCATGTTGATTGCATAATTTTCTCATTCGAGGACATCCATTTGTTGCTTTGATTGTTTGGCTCTTCTTCTTTTGCCAAATGGATGGACAAGAATGCCTAAGAACTTCCTCTAGCTATCTATGCTTTTCTCATCTCAAACTCTATTCATGCTACATCATAAAGTTTGATCAAGTCAGATTCGAACCCTCTGGGTGAGGAGCACTCGGAGTCACCGATTCGTCATAGACTTAAACTTCCAAAACCTCTCTGTGCATTTCAGTCTGACCGATTCATCCTTTTCGGTCATACCGAGTTCACTGAGTTGATCTAGGTTTTCAATCTCGGTGCAACCGATTAGAACTGTTCGGTCACACCGAGTTGCAGTAACCGCTTGCAATTCTGCATCTCGGTGCCACCGAGTTGTTCCACTCGGTCACACCGACAGGGTCGGGATATATATACCAACGGGTCAAATTTTGGAAATTTCTCTGAAACCTTTTCGCCGACGCATGTCCTACTCTGCCGACTCGAGTCTCCGGATCATCTCCTTGTCGCCAGCGACCTCCCGCCGCTGGTCTCCACCGCTGTCAACAGAAATCTTCACCGCCGTTGCCGCCGTAGCGAGCTCATCGCCAAGTTAGGGTATGAGTTCGATCCTTTATGCAATCTTTACCTCCGATTCTTAGCACAAAGTCAATGCCATGATTCTTACCACGTATGAGATCATCCTATCCAGCAAAAACTTCCTTTAGATTAGTTTTGATTTGAAAATTTAGGGATAGATTTCCGCCGAACTCATCTCGGACCGACCGAGTTGTGGAAATCGGTCTCACCGATTTGGCTTAGGCCATTGCACTTGTAACTTTCGGTCTGACCAAAACTTGCAAATCGGTGTGACTGAGTTCAACTCTCAGTGAAACCACCGAACTGTGTCTCGGTTTGACCGATTTCACTAGTTTAGACTCTAAAGTTGCTTCGATGTCACCGAGTTTAACAAATCGGTAGCTCCGAAATGCTTTCTGTGGACAACTAAAACTAAGTTTTTGACTCAATTGTTTTGCAAAATCTCTGCACTTTGTGATGCTTATCCACTCAATCTCATCTATAACTATTCACAGGGTCAGCTTTCAGTTTGCAGTGTCAGACATGTCAGATCAAAGTGATAGCCAGAACAAGTCTGAGGAGCACGTAAATCTGAGTGAGGGCACTAGTCCCTCTGGCAGTTATGATGAAGGCAGTAGAAGTACTCCTAGCAACCAGCCTAAGGCTGCTACTAGGTAGAGGAGAAAGACAAATTCTGATTCAGAGGATGAAGACTATGTTGCTACTGAGGAGGAGGTCAGCACCAAGAAGAAGGTTGTCAAGAAGGAATTTGGCACACTACAAAAAAAATACACTTCCGTGATGATACGTGTTTGTCACAGTAGGTCACATTTTCTATCATGCATGTACATCCATGACAAATTTATGACAGAATCATACATGTGCTGTCGTAGAAGTGTTCCATGACATTACCAAAATTATCATCACGGAAGTGTCCACTTCCATGACGATAAATCGCGCGTCACAGAAGTGCTTTCGTCAAGGGTGACCGACACGTGGCATCCACCGTAACGGAACGCCGTTAAGCTCTCGGGTCCGGATTTGGATCCGATAACCCGTTAACAGCCCCGACCAATGGGGATTTTCCACGTGTCCCCCCCCCCCCCCCCCCCCCCCCCCCCCCCCCCCCCCCCCCCCCCCCCCCCCCCCCCCCCCCCCCCCCCCCCCCCGGAGGGCTCCACCCACGAAGGGTCCATGAAGAAGCAACCTTGTCTATCCCACTATGGCCATCGCCCACGAAGGACTTGCCTCACTAGGGTATATCTTCACGAAGTAGGCGATCTCCTTGCCCGTACAAACTCCTTGGTTCAACTCCACAATCTTGACGGAGGCTCCCAAGTGACACGTAACCAATCTAGGAGACACCACTCTGCAAAAGGTAATAGATGGTGTGTTGATGATGAACTCCTTGCTCGTGTGCTTCAAATGATAGTCTCCCCAACACTCAACTCTCTCTCACAGATTTAGATTTGGTGGAAAGATGATTTGAGTGGAAAGCAACTTGGGGAAGGCTATAGATCAAGATTCTTGTGGTAGGAATGGAATATCTTGGTCTCAACACATGAGTAGGTGGTTCTCTCTTAGAAAATGAATGTTGGAAGAACATTCTGATTGCTCTCTCCATGAATGAAGAGTGGGTGGAGGGGTATATATAGCCTCCACACAAAATCTAGAGTATATGAGCAGCGGAAAGTAAAGCATGCAAGTTGCAAGAATGTAAAGGGATGGGATTGGAGTATGCAAACGCAATTGGAGACACGGAGATTTTTGGCGTGGTTCTGATAGGTCGTGCGATCGTACATCCACGTTGATGGAGACTTCAACCCACGAAGGGTAACGGTTGCGCCCCCCCCCCCCCCCCCCCCCCCCCCCCCCCCCCCCCCCCCCCCCCCCCCCCCCCCCCCCCCCCCCCCCCCCCCCCCCCCCCCCCCCCCCCCCCCCCCCCCCCCCCCCCCCCCCCCCCCCCCCCCCCCCCCCCCCCCCCCCCCCCCCCCCCCCCCCCCCCCCCCCCCCCCCCCCCCCCCCCCCCCCCCCCCCCCCCCCCCCCCCCCCCCCCCCCCCCCCCCCCCCCCCCCCCCCCCCCCCCCCCCCCCCCCCCCCCCCCCCCCCCCCCCCCCCCCCCCCCCCCCCCCCCCCCCCCCCCCCCCCCCCCCCCCCCCCCCCCCCCCCCCCCCCCCCCCCCCCCCCCCCCCCCCCCCCCCCCCCCCCCCCCCCCCCCCCCCCCCCCCCCCCCCCCCCCCCCCCCCCCCCCCCCCCCCCCCCCCCCCCCCCCCCCCCCCCCCCCCCCCCCCCCCCCCCCCCCCCCCCCCCCCCCCCCCCCCCCCCCCCCCCCCCCCCCCCCCCCCCCCCCCCCCCCCCCCCCCCCCCCCCCCCCCCCCCCCCCCCCCCCCCCCCCCCCCCCCCCCCCCCCCCCCCCCCCCCCCCCCCCCCCCCCCCCCCCCCCCCCCCCCCCCCCCCCCCCCCCCCCCCCCCCCCCCCCCCCCCCCCCCCCCCCCCCCCCCCCCCCCCCCCCCCCCCCCCCCCCCCCCCCCCCCCCCCCCCCCCCCCCCCCCCCCCCCCCCCCCCCCCCCCCCCCCCCCCCCCCCCCCCCCCCCCCCCCCCCCCCCCCCCCCCCCCCCCCCCCCCCCCCCCCCCCCCCCCCCCCCCCCCCCCCCCCCCCCCCCCCCCCCCCCCCCCCCCCCCCCCCCCCCCCCCCCCCCCCCCCCCCCCCCCCCCCCCCCCCCCCCCCCCCCCCCCCCCCCCCCCCCCCCCCCCCCCCCCCCCCCCCCCCCCCCCCCCCCCCCCCCCCCCCCCCCCCCCCCCCCCCCCCCCCCCCCCCCCCCCCCCCCCCCCCCCCCCCCCCCCCCCCCCCCCCCCCCCCCCCCCCCCCCCCCCCCCCCCCCCCCCCCCCCCCCCCCCCCCCCCCCCCCCCCCCCCCCCCCCCCCCCCCCCCCCCCCCCCCCCCCCCCCCCCCCCCCCCCCCCCCCCCCCCCCCCCCCCCCCCCCCCCCCCCCCCCCCCCCCCCCCCCCCCCCCCCCCCCCCCCCCCCCCCCCCCCCCCCCCCCCCCCCCCCCCCCCCCCCCCCCCCCCCCCCCCCCCCCCCCCCCCCCCCCCCCCCCCCCCCCCCCCCCCCCCCCCCCCCCCCCCCCCCCCCCCCCCCCCCCCCCCCCCCCCCCCCCCCCCCCCCCCCCCCCCCCCCCCCCCCCCCCCCCCCCCCCCCCCCCCCCCCCCCCCCCCCCCCCCCCCCCCCCCCCCCCCCCCCCCCCCCCCCCCCCCCCCCCCCCCCCCCCCCCCCCCCCCCCCCCCCCCCCCCCCCCCCCCCCCCCCCCCCCCCCCCCCCCCCCCCCCCCCCCCCCCCCCCCCCCCCCCCCCCCCCCCCCCCCCCCCCCCCCCCCCCCCCCCCCCCCCCCCCCCCCCCCCCCCCCCCCCCCCCCCCCCCCCCCCCCCCCCCCCCCCCCCCCCCCCCCCCCCCCCCCCCCCCCCCCCCCCCCCCCCCCCCCCCCCCCCCCCCCCCCCCCCCCCCCCCCCCCCCCCCCCCCCCCCCCCCCCCCCCCCCCCCCCCCCCCCCCCCCCCCCCCCCCCCCCCCCCCCCCCCCCCCCCCCCCCCCCCCCCCCCCCCCCCCCCCCCCCCCCCCCCCCCCCCCCCCCCCCCCCCCCCCCCCCCCCCCCCCCCCCCCCCCCCCCCCCCCCCCCCCCCCCCCCCCCCCCCCCCCCCCCCCCCCCCCCCCCCCCCCCCCCCCCCCCCCCCCCCCCCCCCCCCCCCCCCCCCCCCCCCCCCCCCCCCCCCCCCCCCCCCCCCCCCCCCCCCCCCCCCCCCCCCCCCCCCCCCCCCCCCCCCCCCCCCCCCCCCCCCCCCCCCCCCCCCCCCCCCCCCCCCCCCCCCCCCCCCCCCCCCCCCCCCCCCCCCCCCCCCCCCCCCCCCCCCCCCCCCCCCCCCCCCCCCCCCCCCCCCCCCCCCCCCCCCCCCCCCCCCCCCCCCCCCCCCCCCCCCCCCCCCCCCCCCCCCCCCCCCCCCCCCCCCCCCCCCCCCCCCCCCCCCCCCCCCCCCCCCCCCCCCCCCCCCCCCCCCCCCCCCCCCCCCCCCCCCCCCCCCCCCCCCCCCCCCCCCCCCCCCCCCCCCCCCCCCCCCCCCCCCCCCCCCCCCCCCCCCCCCCCCCCCCCCCCCCCCCCCCCCCCCCCCCCCCCCCCCCCCCCCCCCCCCCCCCCCCCCCCCCCCCCCCCCCCCCCCCCCCCCCCCCCCCCCCCCCCCCCCCCCCCCCCCCCCCCCCCCCCCCCCCCCCCCCCCCCCCCCCCCCCCCCCCCCCCCCCCCCCCCCCCCCCCCCCCCCCCCCCCCCCCCCCCCCCCCCCCCCCCCCCCCCCCCCCCCCCCCCCCCCCCCCCCCCCCCCCCCCCCCCCCCCCCCCCCCCCCCCCCCCCCCCCCCCCCCCCCCCCCCCCCCCCCCCCCCCCCCCCCCCCCCCCCCCCCCCCCCCCCCCCCCCCCCCCCCCCCCCCCCCCCCCCCCCCCCCCCCCCCCCCCCCCCCCCCCCCCCCCCCCCCCCCCCCCCCCCCCCCCCCCCCCCCCCCCCCCCCCCCCCCCCCCCCCCCCCCCCCCCCCCCCCCCCCCCCCCCCCCCCCCCCCCCCCCCCCCCCCCCCCCCCCCCCCCCCCCCCCCCCCCCCCCCCCCCCCCCCCCCCCCCCCCCCCCCCCCCCCCCCCCCCCCCCCCCCCCCCCCCCCCCCCCCCCCCCCCCCCCCCCCCCCCCCCCCCCCCCCCCCCCCCCCCCCCCCCCCCCCCCCCCCCCCCCCCCCCCCCCCCCCCCCCCCCCCCCCCCCCCCCCCCCCCCCCCCCCCCCCCCCCCCCCCCCCCCCCCCCCCCCCCCCCCCCCCCCCCCCCCCCCCCCCCCCCCCCCCCCCCCCCCCCCCCCCCCCCCCCCCCCCCCCCCCCCCCCCCCCCCCCCCCCCCCCCCCCCCCCCCCCCCCCCCCCCCCCCCCCCCCCCCCCCCCCCCCCCCCCCCCCCCCCCCCCCCCCCCCCCCCCCCCCCCCCCCCCCCCCCCCCCCCCCCCCCCCCCCCCCCCCCCCCCCCCCCCCCCCCCCCCCCCCCCCCCCCCCCCCCCCCCCCCCCCCCCCCCCCCCCCCCCCCCCCCCCCCCCCCCCCCCCCCCAAACGCATTTAATGCGCTGCCGACGTGCCCCTCTCGCTTTATCGGGGACGGCAAGGAAGCACGTCCCAGCTGTAGCCTCCTCGCCTGGCTTCGACGCGCGTCCGAGCTGACGAGGCGTCATGGCGCCACGTTGGCTGGATGCTGGGCTGGCGTGGTGGTGGAGCCGTCACGAAGATCTGCATGCCACCACGCAGGTGCTTGCTGGGTCGGTGTAGAGGCCGCTCGCCACCACGCAGGTGCTTGCCCAGCTGGTTGAGCTAGCAGCTGCATGGGGACGGCGGTGGCGTCTTGGTAGGCGTGGGCCTGGCTATGGTCCCGTTGATGCCCTCGGCAAGGGCCTTGCCGGGGGCCCAGCAAGGGTCTTGCCGTGGCGTTGCGGTCGTCCCCGGCAAGGCGCCCACCGGGGGTCCCGTGGATTTCCTCGGCTAGGATCCCGCCGAGGGTCGTCGTCTTCTGGTTCTCATCTGATCTTGTTTGTTTATGATCTTGACGAAGATCTGCATGCCATCACAGGGGTGCCTCCCGAGCCTTGGTTCCAATGTGGTTTGTTGGTGGTGTTGGAACCCGTGGGCTCAAGGGTGGCACATTCTGCTGGCGTTGGGCAAGTTGCCCCGGCAAGGCTCTTGCCGGGGCCACGGAGGTCGCCCCGGCAAGAGCCCTGCCGGGGGAGTCCACCTCGCCCTCTTGCTCTTCGTGGTCTCTGGGTCTTGGCGTTGCTTTGGTTGTCTTGTACTCCGGGTTCCCTCCTCTGCCCTGCTCGGTGTGGTCACGGGTGCGGCTCCGACTGTCCGTGCACAAGTAAAGGGGTCAAAAGGAGAGCCCCTACTTTTGTACACCGACATTAGTAAAATTAAGATAATAAAGGGACTAAAGAAGAGTCAACTTTAGCTAGAAGGTGCCCCGATAATTCGGAGGGTGCAAATCTTGTTGAGAAAATTGATTAAAGTGGGTTTGAAGAGGTCAAAACTTTAACTAGTGATGTGCCCACTCTTTTGGATTACAAAGACTTTAATTGTTATAATTGTTCTTTGATTGATTGTATTTCTTTGTTGCAATCCATGATAAATTCACCCCATGCTTTTGAACAAAATAAAGCTTTTACTAATCATATTGTTGATGCTATGATGAAAGCTTTGGAAGAAATGTTGGAATTAGAGATTTCAATTCCTAGAAAATTACATGATGAATGGGAACCTACTACCAAAGTCAAGATTAAAAATTATGAGTGTTTTGCTTTATGTGACTTGGGTGCTAGTGTTTCTACAATTCCGAAATATTTATGTGATGTGCTTGGTCTTATTGATATTGAAGAATGTTCTTTAAATTTGCACTTGGCAGATTCTACTATTAAAAAGCCTATGGATCTAGAAATAAAGATGACAATACTTGAATCCTTGCATTATGCCTAGCTAGGGGCGTAAAACGATAGCGCTTGCTGGGAGGCAACCCAATGAATAAAATTTATTTTTGCCTTTTTCTTTCTGTTCTCGAGTGTTTGCACAGTTATGCTACTGTTATGATTGTGTTTTTTATGTTTTAATTAGTATTTGTGCCAGGCAAAGTCTTTGGGATCATGTTGGGTGATAGTTACTTTGATCTTGTTGGAAAACAAAAACTTTTGCGTCCAGTAAAATAATTTTCAAAAATCACAGAAACGACGAAAAATTCTGAATTTTTTACACAAGATTGATATACAAATTTCCCACGTTATCCTAAGTTTTCATAAGTTTTGAAGTTACAGAAGTATCGAAAGTGTTCAGATTGCTGTAGACTGTTCTGTTTTTGACAGATTCTGTTTTCTTTGCATTGTTTGCTTATTTTGATTGATCTATGGACTATTTCGGGGGGGGTTTGAGCCATAGAAAAGTTGGAATACAGTAGATATAATGCAAAAATAAAATATGAATGCGTTTGTAACAGTACTTATAGTAGTGATTTGCTTTCTTATACTAACGGATTTCACGAAGGTTTTGTTGAGTTTTGCGTGATTGAAGTTTTCAAGTTTTGGGTGATATTACGATGGATGAAGGAACAAGGAGTAAGAAGAGCCTAAGCTTGGGGATGCCCATGGCATCCCAAGCTATTATCTAAACAGAAGCAAGCAACTAAGCTTGGGGATGCCCGAGTGGCATTCCCTCTTTCTTCTAACAACCATCGGTATTTTACTTTGAGCTATATTTTTATTCGTCACATATCATGAGTTTTGTTTGGAGCATCTTGTATGATATGAGTCTTTGCTTGTTTTGCTATTTATTTTGTGTCATGAATCCTTGCTGGACACACCTATTTGAGAGAGCCAAAATTATGCTATGACTTGTTAGAATTGCTCTCTATGCTTCACTTAAATCTTTATGAGCTATGGAATTGCTCTAGTGCTTCACTTATATCTTTTTGAGCACGGTGTGCTTTATTATTTTTGAAGAAATGCTCTCATGCTTCACTTAGATTTATTTGAGAGTTATTAAATTTTTAAGAAATTCTCTCTTGCTCACTTAAATTGTTTTTAGAGAAGATTTTTTTATGCTCATGTTCTTCACTTAGATTTGTTTGAGCGATCAAAAGCAACATATGAAATTAGTCCCCAAGTGATAGATATTCAAGAGGGGTATAATAAAAACTTTCATGAAGATCATTGGACAAAATAAACTTGATTCCTTGTAATAGTTTTGCGATATGATGATATAATATGTGAGTCATGTTGATGAGTAATTATGCTTTAGTAAGAATATTGGTGTTAAGGTTTGTGATTCCCTATGCAAGCACGAAAGTCAATAGTTATGCTATGAAATTACATCTTACTTTTGGTGCATTATTCGGTGTTAGTTAATTATGCTTAATGCTCGCTTATGAGATTTTTCGTTTCTTGGTTGTATGTTTCTCAATCTTTTGCTAGCCTTCATTTGCACTAAGTATGATCACTAGTGCATCCAAAATCCTTTAAACCAGTTTTGCCACATGAGTCCACTATACCTACTTATATGCGGTATTCTTTTGCCGTTCTAAGCAAATTTGTATGTGCTATCTCTAATTTTTAAAATAAATTTCTCTTTTGTGTGCTCGTACCGCTCATGAAACGGTAGGGGGTGGCTGATATATTTCCATGCTAGATGTGTTATTCTCAAGATGAGTGTTTATTCACTTGTCATTGCACGAGAGTACGAAAAAGGTATTAGGGATGCCCAGTCCCGAAATGAAAAATGAATTTACTTTATGTTGTCAGATAATAAATTCCTTGGAAAGTGTTGGTATGGAAGGCACCCGTGAATACGGCTAGCCATGGAAAGTGAAAGTATAGTTGAAAAAGGAATAAACTTTATTTTCTGTTTGGGAATCGCCTATGATATATCTAGCATGGAAAGTATTGGGAACTACTCGATCGTTTTTGTTGACAGGAAAAGCATGCCACCCAAAATATTTTTATCTCTATCTTTTTCGCTTTGAGCTCTGGCACCTCTACAAATCCCTACTTCCCTCCACGAAGGGCCTTTCTATTTACTTTATGCAATTTTTATTTTTATTTGAGTCTCCATCTTCTCTTATAAAGCACCAACTAAGGGGCACTACGATCGTACTTGAGCATTGGGTGTAGCTAATATGCGAGTGTGTTTCATGAATGGATCAGTGATTGAGCATAATGGGCTAGGGATAACTTGCTTTGGTGTTGATATTTTGAAAGACATGGTTGCTTGTTGATATGCTTGAGTATTGAAGTCTTCATGTCAAAACTAGACTATTGCTTTGAATCATATAAAAGTCCAAATGTCCATGCTACAAAGAAAAGAATATGTGATGAACATGTTAGGCAGCATTCCACATCAAAAATTCTGTTTTTATTATTTACCTACTCGAGGACGAGCAGGAACTTGGGGATGCTGATACGTCTACAACGTATCTATAATTTTTGATTGTTCCATGCTGTTATATTATCATTCTTGGATGTTTTACAATCATTTTATAGCAACTTTATATCATATTTTGGGACTAACCTATTGACATGCTGTTATTTTTTACTTCGCAGAAAATCAACTTTATAGCGAAACTTTTTGGAGATTTTTTCTGGAACAGAAGACACCTGTTGGGCCAAAGAAGTACCAGAGGGGGCTCCGAGGGGAGCACAACCCACCAGGGCGCGCCTGGGGGCCCAGGCGCGCCCAGGTGGGTTGTGCCCACCTCGGTGGCCTCCCGCACCGCCTCTTTGCTCTATAAATACCCTAACATTCTAGAAACCTTAGGGGAGTCGACGAAAATCAATTCCAGCCGCCCCAAGTTCCAGAACCACCCGATCCAATCTAGACACCATTGCGGAGGGGTTCATCATCCTCATTGGTGCCCCTCCGATGACGCGTGAGTAGTTCATTGCAGACCTACGGGTCCGTAGTTAGTAGCTAGATGGCTTCCTCTCTCTCTCTCTCTCTCTCTTTTGATTCTCAATACAATGGTCTCTTGGAGATCTATTTGATGTAAGTCTTTTTGCGGTGTGTTTGTTGGGATCCAATGAACTTTGAGTTTATGATCAGATCTATGTTTTATCCATGAAAGTTATTTGAGTTTCTTTGATCTCTTATATGCATGATTACTTATAGCCTCGTATTTCTTCTTCGAATCGTTGGTTTAGTTAGTCCAACTAGATCATTTTTTCTTGCCATGGGAAGAGGTGCTTTGTGATGGGTTCGATCTTACGGTGCTTGATCCCAGTGACAGAAGGGGAACCGACACATATGTATCGATGCTATTAAGGATAACAAGATGGGGTCTATTTCTACATAAATAGATCTTGTCTACATCGTGCCATCGTTCTTATTGCAGTACTCCGTTTCTCCATGAACTTAATACACTAGATGCATGCTGGATAGCGGTCGATGTGTGGAGTAATAGTAGTAGATGCAGGCAGGAGTCAGTCTACTAATCTTGGACGTGATGCCTATATAATGATCAATGCCTGGATATCGTCATGATTATTTGAAGTTCTATCAATTGCCCAACAGTAATTTGTTTACCCGCCGTATGCTATTTTTCTCGAGAGAAGCCACTAGTGAAATCTACGGCCCCCGGGTCTCTTCTTTATTATATTTGCCTTCGCGATCTATTTTTATTTGCTTTTATTTTCAGATCTATTAATCCAAAAATACAAATATACCTTGCTGCAATTTATTATTATTTATTTTATCTCGCGCTCCCGCGAGATCTATTTATCCAATCTACTACAATTTTACCTATATTTTTACCCGTGAGGGATTGACAACCCCTATCTTACGACGGGTTGCAAGTATTTGTTCTTTGTGTGCAGGAGCCATTTACGTGGTGTTGCGTGGTTCTCCTACTAGTTCGATAACCTTGGTCTCATCACTGAGGGAAATACCTACCGTAGTTGTGTTGCATCATCCCTTCCTCTTTGGGGAAATACCGACGTAGTTCAAGCCGCATCAGAGGCATACCCATATGATTCTTATAAGCTGTTCTGTAAGCCCATAATGCATCATCATATTTCTTAGACCAATTCTTCCTAGATCTATTGACGGACTTTTGTAAAATTAACTTTATTTCTCTATTGCTCAACTCAACTTGACCACTAGATTGAGGGTGATAGGGAGATGCAATTCTCATCATATTTAGCAAGCAATTTACGGAAAGCACCATGAATAAAATGTGAACCATGCATCATTAGTCAATAAATATCTAGGGACTCCAAACCTCGGGAAAATAACTTCTTTAAGCATTTTAATGAAAGTCTTATGATCAACATTACTAGTTGGAACAGTTTCTACCCACTTAGTGACATAATCAACATCAACCAAAATATGTGTATACCCTTTAGAGGATGGAAAAGGTCCCATATAATCAAATCCCCAAACATCAAATGGTTCAATAACAAGTGAATAATTCATAGGCATTTTCTGAAATCTACCAATATTTCCAATTATTTGACATTCATCACAAGACAAGACAAACTTACGAGCATCCTTGAAAAGAGTAGGCCAATAAAAACCAGATTGTAGTACCTTGTGTGTAGTTCTGACTCCCGCATGGTGTCCTCCATAATCCTCGGACTGACACTTCCATAGGATTTGTTCCTGTTCACGCTTAGGTATACAACGTCTAATAATACCATCTACTCCTTCTTTATAAAGGTGTGGGTCATCCCAGAAGTAATGTCTTAGATCAAAGAATATATTTTTCTTTTGTTGGTATGTAAAATTAGGTGGTATAAATTTAGCAACAATATAATTAGCATAGTCTGCATACCACGGAGTGTTACGAGAAGCATTTATGACAGCTAGTTGTTCATCGGGAAAGCTATCATTAATAGGTAGTGGGTCATCGGGAATATTTTCCAACCTAGATAAATTATCAGCTACGGGGTTCTCAGCTCCCTTCCTATCAGTAATATGCAAGTCAAATTCTTGTAGCAGTAGAACCCACCTAATGAGTGTAGGTTTAGCATCTTTTTTTTCTGTAAGGTATTTAATAGCAGCATGATCGGTGTGAACAATTACTTTAGAGTCAACAATGTAAGAGCTGAACTTATCACAAGCAAACACAACTGCTAGAAATTCTTTTTCAGTACTAGCATAATTTTTTTGAGCATTGTCTAGAGTTTTGCTAGCATAGTGTATAACATTTAATTTCTTATCAACTCTTTCTCCTAGAAGAGCACCAACAACATAATCACTATCATCATACATAATTTCAAAAGGTAAGTTCCAATCAGGTGGTTGAACAATAGATGCAGAAGTTAAGGCTTTCTTAAGTGTTTCAAAGGCTTCTACACACAATCATCATTAAAAAACAAATGGAACATCTTTTTGCAAGAGGTTAGTAAGAGGCCTAGAAATTTTAGAGAAGTCTTTAATAAACCTCCTATAGAAACCAGCATGATGAAGGAAACTTCGTATACCTTTAATATCTTTAGGACATGTCATTTTCTCAATTGCATCAAATTTAGATTTATCCACTTCAATGCCTCGTTCAGAAATTTTATGCCCCAAGACAATACCTTCATTCACCATAAAGTTTCACTTCTCCCAATTCTAGATAAGATTAGTTTGTTCACATCTCTGCAAAACTCTATCAAGGTTGCTTAAGCAATCATCAAAATAAGTTCTGTAAACGGAAAAATCATCCATGAAACCTCAACAATCTTTTCACAAAAGTCAGAGAATATAGCAATCATACATCTTTGAAAGGTAGAAGGTGCATTACATAAACCAAAAGGCATACATCTATAAGCATAAGTTCCAAAAGGACAGGTAAAATTGGTTTTATCTTGGTTTGGTCGTGATACGGGTATTTGAGAGAAACCAGAATATCCATCAAGGAAGCAAAAGTGTGTATGCTTGGACAATCTTTCTAACATTTGATCAGTAAAAGGTAAGGGGTAATGATCTTTCCTAGTAACTTTATTTAGTTTTATAAAATCAATTACCATCCTATAGCCAGTCACAATTCTTTGTGAAATAAGTTCATTCTTATCATTAGGAACAACGGTATTGCCTCCCTTATTAGGGACACAATGAACATGACTTACCCATCTACTATCAGCTATGGGATGGATTATTCCAGCTTCAAGGAGCTTTAACATTTCAGTTCTTATCACTTCCTTCATCTTAGGATTTAATCGTCGTTGATGATCAACAACTGGTTTAGCATTAGGCTCTATATTAATCTTATGCTGACAGAGAGTGGGACTAATGCCCTTAAGATCATCAAGAGTATATCCAATAGCAGCACGGTGCTTCCTCGGAGTTTTTAATAATCACTTTTCTTCATGCTCTGAAAGGTTAGCACTAATAATAACAGGATATATCTTCTTTTCATCGAGATAAGCATATTTCAATGTATCAGACAATTGTTTTAATTCAAACACAGGATCACCTTTAGGTGGAGGACGACCTCCAAAAGTTTCAATAGGCAAATTGTGTTTAAGAATAGGTGGTTGATCAAAGAACATTTTATCTATTTCATTCCTTTCATTCAAGTGCATATCATTTTCATGGTCTAGCAAATATTGTTCTAATGGATCAGTAGGAGGTATAACAATAGAAGCAAGACCAATAATTTCATCTTTACTAGGCAGTTCTTTATCATGTGGTTGTCTATGAAACTAAGATAAATTAAATTCATGAGATATATCACCAAAGTTGACACTGACAGTTTCTTTAGTGCAATCAATCTTAACATTTACAGTATTCAAGAAAGGTCTACCAAAAATTATGGGACAAAAATCATCTTGTGGAGAACCAAGAACTAGAAAATCAGTAGCGTATTTTATTTTTCCACACAATACTTCAACATCTCTAACAATCCCAAGTGGTGTAATAGTATCTCTGTTTGCAAGCTTAATAGTAACATCAATGTCTTCTATTTCAGCAGGAGCAACATCATTCATTATTTCTTGATATTAGGTAAACGAGATAGCACTCACACTAGCATCATGCTTTTATGTTGACATTTATTGAATTATGGGCTGTTAGTACACATTATATCACAATACTTATGGCTATTATCTCTTATTTTACAAGGTTTACCTGAAGAGGGAGAATGCCGGCAGCTGGAATTCCGGACTGGAAAAGCAGCAAATATTAGAGACCTATTCTGCACAACTCCAAAAGTCATGAAACTTCATGGAGATTATTTTTGGAATATATATAAAATATTGGGTGAAGAAAGTACCAGAGGGGGGCCACCAGCCAGCCACAAGGGTGGAGGGCGCGCCCCACCCCCCTGGGCGCCCCCCGACCTTATGGGGCCCCTGGTAGGCCTCCGGTGCCCATCTTCTGCTATATGGTGTCTTTTACCCTGAAAAAAAATCATAAGTAAGCTTTCGGGATGAAGCGCCGTCGTCTCCAGGCGGAACCTGGGCAGAACCAATCTAGGGCTCCGGTGGAGCTGTTCTGCCGGGGAAACATCCCTCCGGGAGGGGGAAATCATCGCCATCATCATCACCATCGATCCTCTCATCGAAGGAGGGTCAATCTCCATCAACATCTTCACCAGCACCATCTCCTCTCAAACCCTAGTTCATCTCTTGTATTCGATCTTGGTCCCAAAACCTGAGATTGGTACCTGTGGGTTCCTAGTAGTGTTGATTACTCTTTGTAGTTGATGTTAGTTGGTTTATTCGGTGGAAGATCATATGTTCAGATCCTTAATGATAATTAATAATCCTATGATTATGATTATGAATATGCTTTGTGAGTAGTTACATTTGTTCCTGAGGACATGGGAGAAATCTTGTTATAAGTAATCATGTGAATTTGGTATTCGTTCGATATTTGGATGAGATGTATGTTGTCTTTCCTCTAGTGGTGTTATGTGAACGTCGACTACATGACACTTCACCATTATTTGGGCCTAGGGGAAGGCATTGGGAAGTAATAAGTAGATGATGGGTTGCTAGAGTGACAGAAGCTTAAACCCTAGTTTATGCGTTGCTTCGTAAGGGGCTGATTTGGATCCATATGTTTCATGCTATGGTTAGGCTTACCTTAATACTTCTTTCGTAGTTGCAAATGCTTGCGAGAGGGGTTAATCATAAGTGGAAGGCTTGTCCAAGGAAGGGCAGCACCCAAGCACCGGTCCACCCACATATCAAATTATCAAAGTAACGAACGTGAATCATATGAGCATGATGAAAACTTACTTGACAATAATTCCCATGTGTCCTCGGGAGCACTTTGCTTCATATTAGAGTTCGTCCAGGCTTGTCCTTTGCTACAAAAAGTATTGGGCCACCATTCTGCACCTTGTTTACTTTTATTACTTGTTACCCGTTACGATTTATCCTATCACAAAACTATCTGTTACCGATAATTTTAGTGCTTGCAGAGAATACCTTGCTGAAAACCACTTGTCATTTCCTTCTGCTCCTCGTTGGGTTTGACACTCTTACTTATCGAAACGACTACGATAGATACCCTATACTTGTGGGTCATCAAGACTCTTTTCTGGCGCCATTGCCGGGGAGTGAAGCGCCTTTGGTAAGTGGAATTTGGTAAGGAAACTGCTAGCTAATCCTTATGAAATTATGAAATTCCTTCGGGTATGATAGAGAAACTGCTAGCTAATCCTTATGTAGGAGATGGAACATTACATCCCGATATGCACCTAATCTATGTGGATGAAGTCTGTGGATTATTTAAGCTTGCAGGTATACCCGAGGATGTTGTCAAGAAGAAAGTCTTCCCTTTATCTTTGAAGGGCAAGGCATTGACATGGTATAGGCTATTGGATGATATTGGATCATGGAACTACAACCGATTGAAATTGGAATTTCATCAGAAGTTTTATCCTATGCATCTAGTTCATCGTGATCGGAATTATATATATAATTTTTGGCCTCGTGAAGGAGAAAGTATCACTCAAGCTTGGGGGAGGCTTAAGTCAATGTTATATTCATGCCCCAATCATGAGCTCTCAAGAGAAATTATTATTCAAAAAAATTTATGCTCGGCTTTCTCATAATGATCGATCCATGCTCGATACTTCTTGTACTGGTTCCTATATGAAGAAGGATATTGAATTCAAATGGGATTTATTGGAAAGAATTAAATGCAACTCTGAAGATTGGGATCTCGACGAAGGTAAGGAGTCAGGTATAAACCTTAAGTTTGATTGTGTTAAATCTTTTATGGATACCGATGCTTTTCGTGATTTTAGCACTAAATATGGACTTGACTCTGAGATAGTAGCTTCTGTCTGTGAATCTTTTGCTACTCACGTAGATCTCCCTAAGGAGAAGTGGTTTAAATATCATCCTCCCATTGAAGTTAAAGTAGTTGAACCTATTAAAGTTGAAGAAGAAACTATTATTTATAATGTTGATCCTATTGTTCCCACTGCTTATAGTGAGAAGCCACCATTCCCTGTTAGAATAAAGGATCATGCTAAAGCTTCAATGGTGGTTCGTAAGAGTAATACTAAAACACATACACCTTCTGAACAAATTAAAGTTGAACCTAGTATTGCTATGGTTAAAGATCACTTGGTTAATAATATTGATGGGCATGTTATTTATTTCTGTGATGAAGCTGCTAGGATTGCTAAACCCGATACTAAAGACAAACATAGACGTGTTGTTGGCATGCCTGTTGTTTCTGTTAAAATAGGAGATCATTGTTATCATGGCTTTTGTGATGTGGGTGCTAGTGTGAGTGCAGTTCCTTATACCTTATATAAAGAAATTATGAATGATATTGCACCTGCTGAGATAGAGGATATCGATGTCACTATTAAGCTTGCTAATAGAGATACTATATCACCGATTGGGATTGTTATAGATGTTGAAGTCTTGTGTGGGAAGATAAAATATCCTACTGATTTTCTTGTTCTTGCTTCCCCACAAGATAATTTTTGTCCCATTATATTTGGTAGACCCTTCTTGAATACTGTTAATGCTAGGATAGACTGCGAGAAAGATATTGTTACTGTTGGTTTGGGAGATATGTCTCATGATTTTAATTTCTCTAAATTTCGTAGACAACCCCATGATAAAGAATTTCCTATTAAAGATGTAATTATTGGTCTTGCTTCTATTGCCGTGCCTCCTAATGATCCCTTAGAACAATATTTGCTAGACCATGAGAATGATATGTTTATGAATGAAAGAAGGGAAATAGATGAAATATTCTTTAATCAGGGACCTATTTTGAAACACAATTTGCCCGTTGAAATCCTTGGGGATCCTCCTCCACCTAAGGGTGATCCCATGTTTGAGCTTAAACAATTACCTGATACTCTGAAATATGCTTATCTTGATGAAAAGAAGATATATCCTGTTAGTATTAGTGCTAACCTTTTAGAGCATGAAGAAAAGAAATTATTGAATACTCTGAAGAAGCACCATGCCGCTATTGGATATACTCTTGATGATCTTAAGGGCATTAGTCCCACTTTATGTGAGCATAAAATAAAATTGGAGAAAGACGCTAAACCAATTGTTGATCATCAACGACGGTCAAATCCTAAGATGAAAGAAGTGGTAAGGAATGAAATACTAAAGCTCCTCGAGGCAGGTATAATTTATCCTATTGCTGATAGTCAATGGGTAAGTCATGTACATTGTGTCCCTAAGAAGGGAGGTATTACTGTTGTTCCTAATGATAAGAATGAATTGATTCCTCAAAGAATAGTTATAGGTTATAGAATGGTTATAGAATGGTTACAGGTTATTGAATAAAGCTACTAGAAAAGATCATTACCCTTTACCTTTTATCGATAAAATGCTAGAAAGATTATCCAAACATACTTATTTTTGCTTTATAGATGGTTATTGTGGTTTCTCTCAAATACCTGTGTCAAAAGAAGATCAAGAGAAAACCACTTTACTTGTCCTTTCAGTACCTTTGCTTATGGATGTATGCCTTTTGGTTTATGCAATGCACCTGCTACCTTTCAAAGATGTATGACTGCTATATTCTCTGACTTTTGTGAAAAGACTGTTGAGGTTTTCATGGATGATTTCTCCGTTTACGGAACTTTTTTTGATGATTGCTTAAGCAACCTTGATCGAGTTTTCCAGAGATGTGAAGAAACTAACCTTGTCTTGAATTGGGAGAAGTGCCACTTTATGGTTAATGAAGGTATTGTCTTGGGGCAATTTCTGAAAGAGGTATTGAAGTTGATAAAGCTAAAGTGGATGCTATTGAAAAGATGCCGTGTTCCAAGGATATCAGAGGTATAAGAAGTTTCCTCGGTCAGGCTGGTTTCTATAGGAGGTTTATTAAAGACTTCTCTAAAATTTCTAGGCCTCTCACTAATCTCTTACAAAAACATATTCCTTTTGTTTTTGATAATGATTGTGTAGAAGCATTTGAAATACTTAAGAAAGCCTTAATTTTTGCTCCTATTGTCCAACCACCTGATTGGAACCTACCCTTTGAAATTATGTGTGATGCTAGTGATTATGATGTTGGTGCTGTTCTAGGACAAAGAGTTGATAAGAAATTAAATGTTATTCAATATGCTAGTAAAACTCTAGATAGTGCCTAGAGAAATTATGCTACTACTGAGAAAGAATTTTTAGCAGTTGTTTTTGCATGTGATAAGTTCAGAACTTATATTGTTTATTCCAAAGTAACTGTTCACACTGATCATGCTGCTATTAAATATCTTATGGAAAAGAAAGATGCTAAACCTATACTTATTAGATGGGTTCTCTTGCTACAAGAATTTCATTTGCATATTGTTGATAGAAAGGGAGCTGAGAACCCCGTTGCAGATAACTTGTCTAGGTTAGAAAATGTTCTTGATGACCCACTACCTATTGATGATAGCTTTCCTGATGAGCAATTAAATGTCATAAATGCTTCTCGTAATGCTCCATGGTATGCTGATTATGCTAATTATATTGTTGCTAAATTTATACCACCTAGTTTCACATACCAGCAAAAGAAAAAGTTTTTCTATGATTTAAGACATTACTTCTGGGATGACCCACACCTTCATAAAGATGGAGTAGATGACGTTATTAGACGTTGTGTACCTGAGCATGAACAGGAACAGATCCTACCCAAGTGCCACTCCGAGTCTTACGGAGGACACCACGCTGGAGATAGGACTGCACATAAGGTATTGCAATCTGGGTTCTATTGGTCCACTCTCTTTAAAGATGCCCATAAGTTTGTCTTGTCTTGTGATTAATGCCAAAGAATTGGTAATATTAGTAGACGTCAGGAAATGCCTATGAATTATTCACTCGTTATTGAACCATTTGATGTTTGGGGCTTTGATTATATGGGACCTTTTCCTTCCTCTAATGGGTATACACATATTTTAGTTGATGTTGATTACGTTACTAAGTGGGTAGAAGCTATTCCAACTGGCAGTGCTGATCATAACACTTCTATTAAGATGCTTAAAGAGGTTATTTTTTCGAGGTTTGGAGTTCCTAGATATCTAATGACTGATGGTGGTTCACATTTTATTCATGGTCACTAGTGCGCGTCGGTCCTAAACAAACGGTTTTTAACCCCTTTCCGTGACGGCATTTGGAACCGTCGCCAAGTGAGTGTGGGCGATAGGGGGGTCCTTCCCACACGACCCAAAAACCATCGGGGATAGGGAGCCTTGATGCATACAGTTGTCCCTATATAACCGTTTTCGATATCTCGAATATCCCAAACGCTTCATCCTTGCTACTCGTTTGTGGTCGCATTGCCATCACAGTCGGAATTTTGTGGGAATTTTGTGGTTTTGCCTAAAACCAGGCAGATTCCAGGCACGGGAGTTTTCTAGGCAGATTCTAGGCACGGGAGATTTACGATGCCTGGCACATCACAAACAGTTCATGATTATAAACCATGTACGATAGGTAGATAATCACACACATTTAGTTTTCCCGCACCGTATGTGATAGTGTCTGACGTCACACACGCTTTGCAAACGGCAACTATGTGCATGCTTGCACACGTTTCCTCTCTGTGAACCATCTCGGATTATGGTGTATATCGCAAACGTTCGTGTTTTACCAACCGTGTGTGTCGTAATGACCTGCACAACGTAATTTCGCCCTAATTTAATTGCTGCTATTTAAAATTGTACCTAATTTAAACTTGAAAGTAGGCTATAGCTTTATTCATATCCATCAGGTTCAAACAACCAATGCATTATTCGATTCACAGGTATATATGTTTAAGAACTACATAAGCACCAAAAAAGAATGATGTACCAGGGTTCTATACTTGTACTATTACAGATGGTAAAGAAAGAGGCGACAAACATTCCAGTTGCTGAACAAGGTGAAGCGGAATGGCCCTATTGTGCTCTCCTGGATGCATAAGGCATGCAGGACTCTAGTACAACCCCTTGTGATGGCCGGCCGCCAATCATGTAGTTTGAGAGGTAATCTTGAGTAAACTGCTTCCGGATCCACTGCAAAAGAAAAAACATTCAGATATTGTCATCTAACACAACTTATTATGGGCAGTAAAAAGAAGGCTACAGGGTTCTTACTTACCATCCTGCAGTTCACTGTTGTCTTGCATAAAGTGTAAACAAATAGTTCGATTGATATCTTTTGACATATTTTAATAACAATCTTTATCAGTTTCCTCACTTGATGCTGGTTCATGAATATCTCATTGCCCCATACGCAGAAAGGGTCGAAGTGTGGATCTTTGGCAATGATATATGTACCTAAAAGCACCAAGTTAATATTAGAAGCTAAACAACAATTGAAAAATGATGTAGTACAACACTCCATCCATCCCATTATATAAGAATTTATTACATGTATATCTAGACATCATCAGAACATTAAGGTAACACTCTTCCTTGTTGCTATGTAGCCTGGGATTGCATATTTAGTCATTCAGTACAATACATGTTGCTAAACAACCCCCCCCCCCCCCCCCCCCCCCCCCCCCCCCCCCCCCCCCCCCCCCCCCCCAAAGTTAAAGGACAAAAACCCTTAGTGGATCTATATATACTCCAGCAATTTTTGGCCTTTTCTAGTCGATCCCCTAAACTTAAGGTTGTAAACTTCAATTTGATCAAGTTCAAAGCAGGTTCAACTGAAAGTAGCATGCATTCAAACATAAACATAGATAGTTTTGCATAACCGAACATAAAACATAAATTTAAACTAAGCTAAACTACTTTCAGTCGAAGTAGAGGTCGAGCCAATCCTTCCTCGTCATGTACAGTGTGTCGCGAGCCGGGTCCGGGCCGGTACCATCGTCGGGGTCGTTGGGTAAGGCACTCCTCCACTCGTCGACGTTGATCTCCTCGTGCTCGGGGCCCACCACAACGCCCTCCGCGCCGCCGTCGCCGCCACCTTCGACCTCGTCATCGGAGGAGAGCGCGATAACCTCGCCGCCCTCCGCGCCGGCAAAGATCGCCCGCTCCACCTCCACGAGCTCCGGGTGCTGCCGGCGGAGCTCTTGCATGTAGGCCTCGTCGGCGGCCTCGGCCTCAAGGCGCTCCCACGCCTCGCGGTCCTCCCGCGCCATAGCCGAGCTCACCACCCCTGGCTCCGGCGGAACGAGGTCGACCGGACGTGTGCCAAAGGGGAAATTGAGCCTAGCCGCCGCACCGTGGTAGTGGACCTGCCAGCGGTCGTACTCCATGGCCGCGAGCTCGGCCGTGTGAAAGCTATCGAGCCACCGGCGGGTGTGGGTCTCTAGATCTGTAATCTCGACGACTCACGTCCCCCACCGTCGCTGCCGGACGCCGAGGTAGGACTTCGTCGGCTGCCGGGTCCGAGGGAGGATGGGGAAGTCCTCGAACCGGCGTAGTGGCGCGGCGGTGGGCGGATCGGGGGACCAGCGACGGCGGATCGGGCCCGCGGAGGACGACGGGGACACCTCGGCGGCCACATCGCCGGCGTCGGGCGAAAAGGCCACGATAAACCTCTTTTTGGCCATTGGCTCCTCGAGCTCCCCGGCACACAGGCAGAGGTTGAGGATGGAGGCCCCGGCGATGGCGGCGACCTACCAATGGTTTCGAGGGTTGTGTGTGTCTGTGTGAGCAGAGGTTTTGGGGTGTGTGTGGAGGGGGGCGGGGGGCAAGGTTGTGTTTGAGGAAATACTGCGGCAACTGAAAATTATACTAGGCGGGAGTAACAAGGTGGGGCTACTGAAAATTTGGATCAAGGGCGAGCAGATATTTTTGAGATTGCGAGGGATGTAGAGGCGGGAGTAAAATGCCGGGGCTACTGAAAATTTGAATCAAGGGACTGAAGCAGAGCGGGAGTGACAAACATCACACACGGTCCGCACATACTAATCATGTGCTATCAAACATTAAAACCTTCCAGGCTGTATATATTTTCAAGATTATGAGGCAGTAATATTTTCGAGATTGCGAGGGATGCAGAGGCGGGAGTTTTTGGGGAGCGAGCTAGTGTGCTTGACACGCCGGCTGTGGACTGTAGCCGACGCACCTTCTCGCGTAAGCCATAGGCGTACTATACACCGACGGTGCTCCAAGATATTTTGTGCTACATCTCACACGGTTGGTGATAATAAACTGTATGGGATCTACTTGATTTGAATTGCAAAATGGGGTCACAGCAGCAATGGATGCTGTTTGAATTGCTAGACCTTTTATCTGCAGTGAACATGCAACTATATGTGTGTCGTAAAAGAATTGGAATTATTCAGGGTTCGTTTGGACATTTTATACATTAAACTGGTTTTCTAGCCATTTCAGGTGCACAATTCAAAATTAAACTACATGCACATGCTCCGGTGCATACAAATTGGTTGAAAAATCAAATATGTGTCCTTCAGTGCATGCTTAGGTCCCATGCAAGAAATGAGAATGAATTTCAAACACCAGGGCACCGTTGATTGCCGGCAAAACATTGAGATGCCTGGTTTTTAAATTCTAGTAAATCCAAAACTCGTCTGAAATTAATGAAACTTGGCATGCTACCATGAAGCGGCATCAACATGCCGTGGTAAAATAAAATTCCCATTAGGGGAGGGTTTGGGTATATGCTTCTCACAAACCAGAGCTTCTCACAACAAGCATGATGGTTTCGATAGGGAACGTCCCACCTTTGGGGACGAAACGATATCCATTGCCTCTTATTGCTTTCAAAAAATTTCTCGTGTTAACATAGAACTACAGGAGTGTTCTATCAATTTTTGTGATTTTTCGGGGTTCGTTTGGACATTTTTATGCATTAACTGAGTTTTCAATGCATTTATGTGCATAATTCAAATTTGAACTACATGCACATGCTCCAATGCATATAAATTGGTTGAAAAATCAAATATGTGTCCTTGGGTGCATGCTTAGGTCACATGCAAGAAATGGGAATGAATTTCAAACACCAGGGCACCGTTGATTGCCGGCAAAACATTGAGATGCCTGGTTTTTAAATTCTAGTAAATCCAAAACTCGCCTGAAATTCATGAAAGTTGGCATGCTATCATGTAGCGGCATCAACATGCCATGGTAATTTTTTTGTCCCATTTGGGGCCGGTTTGGGTATATGCTTCTCACAAACCAGAGCTTCTCACAACAAGCATGATGGTTTCGGTAGGGAATGTCCCACCTTTGGGGACGAAACGATATCCATTGCCTCTTATTGCTTCCAAATATTTTCTCGTGTCAACATAGAACAACAGGAGTGTTGTGTCAATTTTTGGGATTTTTCGGGGTTCGTTTGGACATTTTTATGCATTAACTGAGTTTTTAATGCATTTATGTGCATAATTCAAATTTGAACTACATGCACATGCTCCAGTGCATACAAATTGGTTGAAAAATCAAATCTGTGTCCTTGGGTGCATGCTTAGGTCCCATGCAAGAAATGGGAACGAATTTCAAACACCATGGCACCGTTGATTGCCGGCAAAACATTGAGATGCCTGGTTTTTAAATTCTAGTAAATCCAAAACTCGTCCGAAATTCATGAAACTTGGCATGTTATCATGGAGCGGCATCAACATGCCGTGGTAAAAAATTTGTCCCATTTGGGGCAGGTTTGGGTATATGCTTCTCATAAACCAGAGCTTCTCACAACAAGCATGATGGTTTCGATAGGGAACGTCCCACCTTTGGGGACGAAACGATATCCATTGCCTCTTATTGCTTTCAAAAATTTTCTCGTGTCAACATAGAACAACATGAGTGTTGTGTCAAATTTTGTGATTTTTCGGGGGTTCGTTTGGACATTTTTATGCATTAACTGAGTTTTCAATGCATTTATGTGCATAATTCAAATTTGAACTACATGCACATGCTCCAGTGAATATAAATTGGTTGAAAAATCAAATTTGTGTCCTTGGGTGCATGCTTAGGTCCCATGCAAGAAATGGGAATGAATTTCAAACACCAGGGCACCGCTGATTGCCGGCAAAACATTGAGATGCCTGGTTTTTAAATTCTAGTGAATCCAAAACTCGTCTGAAATTCATGAAACTTGGCATGCTACCATGGAGCGGCACCAACATGCTGTGGTAATTTTTTTTGTCCCATTTGGGGCAGGTTTGGGTATATGCTTCTCACAAACCAGAGCTTCTCACAACAAGCATGATGGTTTCGGTAGGGAACGTCCCACCTTTGGGGACGAAACGATATACATTGCCTCTTATTGCTTCCAAATATTTTCTCGTGTCAACATAGAACAACAGGAGTGTTGTGTCAATTTTTGGGAATTTTTGGGGTTCGTTTGGACATTTTTATGCATTAACTAAGTTTTCAATGCATTTATGTGCATAATTCAAATTTGAACTACATACACATGCTCCAGTACATATAAATTGGTTGAAAAATCAAATCTGTGTCCTTGGGTGCATGCTTAGGTTCCATGCAAGAAATGGGAATGAATTTCAAACACCAGGGCATCGTTGATTGCCGGCAAAACACTGAGATGCCTGGTTTTTAAATTCTAGTAAATCCAAAACTCGTCCGAAATTCATGAAACTTGGCATGTTATCATGGAGCGGCATCAACATGCCGTGGTAAATTTTTTGTCCCATTTGGGGCAGGTTTGGGTATATGCTTCTCACAAACCAGAGCTTCTCACAACAAGCATGATGGTTTCGGTAGGGAACGTCCCACCTTTGGGGACGAAACGATATCCATTGCCTCTTATTGCTTTCAAAAAAATTCTCGTGTCAACATAGAACAACCGGAGTGTTGTGTCAATTTTTGGGATTTTTCGGGGTTCGTTTGGACATTTTTATGCATTAACTGAGATTTCAATGCATTTATTTGCATAATTCAAATTTGAACTACATGCACATGCTCCAGTGCATATAAATTGGCTGAAAAATCAAATCTATTTCCTTGGGTGCATGCTTAGGTCCCATGCAATAAATGGTAATGAATTTCAATCACCAGGGCACCATTGATTGCCGGCAAAACATTGAGATACTTTATTTTTAAATTCTAGTAAATCCTAAACTCGTCTGAAATTCATGAAACTTGGCATGCTATCATGGAATGGCACCCGACATGCTGTGGTATTTTTCGTGTCCATTTTGAGAGAAGGCGCACTCGAATAATGACAGCCAACAAAGGCATTTTGAAAAAATAGCTGCCACTTTAATATCTCAAACGTTTGTATAATTCAAACGGTGTGCGTTCTGTTAACCATTCACGTGACGCCACATGTCTTGGTTTTAATGGCTGTAGGAGGTGTCGTGCGGACAGCTGCTTGACCTTGACTGAATGGGAGGCGTGCGAGCATAGTTCGGTGCGCAGGCTGACCGAGAGGCGTGCAAGCTGTCCTCCAATGCGTATGCTCACCAGGAAGCGTGCGAGCTGTACGCCGCGCAGGCTCACTGGGAAGCGAGCCCTTTGACTTCCATGGCCGCCCGCCTTCCTCTCCATTAATGGCGCCCGAGCCGCTATTTAATACGGGCGGCCTTACTGTTTGTCTCCCATTCCCCTCCCTCCCGTAGACCTCCACCAACGCCATGGCGCAGAATGATCATCTGCCACTAGTCTTCAAGTTTGGTGAAGTCGACTCCGAGCCGGAGGAGATAGAAAATAAGGAGGAATGGGGCCTCATGGACATGGCCCAGAACGAGATGGCCGCGGCGGTTGCTGCCCCCGCTCCCGTCCCAGCTCCCATCCCCGCGCCCGCGCCAGCGACCATCCCCGTAGCATTGATGGGCTGGTCGCCGAGCACTATCGCAGAGCTGGAAGCCGCGGGCGTCAGCGAGGTCTCCGCGGACCCGCGCGAGCTCGTGTACATGCCAGCGCCAGCGCCCATGCCCGTGCCCATGCGCGCCCCTCCACCCATCGTGGCGTCGGCCCCCGTACGTTTGGCTGCACCCGCCGCACCCGTGCCCCTGCCCGTGGGCGTCCCACCACCCACCGTGGTGCCGGTCCCCATGCGTTTGGCTGCACCCACCACGCCCGTGCCCATGCCCGTGCGCGCGCCCCCCTCAGCGGCATGGGTCGCTGCCGTCGACCGCTACCTCTCAGTGGCGCCAGTTGTCGTCCTCCCGCGCCCCGCCCATCGATCGGGCGACGACATGATGTTTGATTTACAAGTGAATAACATTTTGTGATGCCTTGAAGACTTCAACAACGGCGTCCTGGAGGACGACAACGACGGCGCGGCACGCCGCCTCCGCCGCCGCCAGAAATAGTTTTTTTGGGGTTTAATACTGTATCTCGAATTCTCGATCATATGAATATAAATTCGCAGTGTGACTGAATGAAAGATATGGTTTGAACGAACTTGCATTTTTCTCTCTTAATGTACAGACTTATCAAACGATTTTCTTTTGAAAAAAAGTCAATGGTTTTTAAATATAAAACACTCATCGCAAACGTTTTAGTTAGAACACCCGTATGTAAACCGACAGCTTCCCCAGGAAGCCAAGGGAAAATGTGCCGAGCAGGATTTCTGCATCCCTTCAACGCAAACGGTTGTTTTGCATGACCCGTGTGCAACCACGTACAAACAATTGGGTAAGATTTTCATATCTGTCATTTTGGGTATGTTGCCATTTGTCAAACTGGAAAGATTGACATTTGTTTATCTAGTAACATTGCCATTTGTCAACCTTGTAACACTGCGATTTGTCAAAATATGCAGCTAAAAATCACCAGCACTATCTAATTTTTGCAACTAAAATCACTAGCACTGTTCATATGGACACCACTAGCAGGCGCGAGTTGATGGACGCATATGCAAATGTACCATTGATTACATACAACAAGTCATCAACCCACAACGACAACGAGGATACACGTTGGATTATAGATCATTTCCAACAAAACATTATAGTAAAGTAAAGTTTTTCTCACACAACAAATAACAAAGCAGTGAAATGAACTTCAGCTCAACCACTCGTCGGCGTTGGAAATGCTTGCTTTGAACCAGAAGTGATTCTCTGGGAAGGGCCAGCTACTGTCAATCTCGAGACCAACGCAGGACTGATCAGCCAGGCTGAAGCGGCCTATGTCAGGACCCATATTGGGACAGTAGGAAAGCATAGCAATGTCCGAGGTATAGATACAGTTGCTTCTCATAAATGGTAGTAACATTGTGTCAACAGCAGCTGGATCGCCTTCCAACATCATTGGATAGTTTTGTCCAAGGAAGAGCGAGTTTTCTCCAAGACTTTCAATACTGAACCAGGGAGAAGGTGTTGGCGCTAGTACACTAGTATCCATCCCGAATACCCTGCAACGGATGTTGGAATAGGTACGGAGAGTGCGACCATGCGAGACAACACCTGCTTCCTTAGTAACATCAGCAGTGCCCTGTATACAGACAAGAAGAGGTGATCCATCGGAATAAGTTGCCAGGCGCCACTGAGTATATGGGTCCTGCTCGTCCTCATGCTCGTGATCATCAGCATCGTCATCTCCCCCTTGGTTATAAAATTTTTCAAGTATAGGTGGTGGAATGTTCACAGGACCTTGGAAACACAAGAAGGTTAATTAGTGAAGGGAAACTAGCTAACCCGCATGCATGTGGATGAAACAATTATAATTATGGTGGAAGATAAACGTACCGAAAGCATCAGGATTCCATGCAAAAATAGTGCCATGAGTGGTGGCAGCAAACACAAGACCCTCGTATTGAATTGCATCACAGTACTCATTCGTGTACAGAAATTGATTTTTGAGCAATATCCATCGAGGCGTGGAAGTAAGGACGGCAACAAGCTTGTCAAAGATAGCAACAACTTCATAGTTCGTGTAATCCCAAGAGCGGTTGGGAACTCGACAAATTGCTATCTTCCATAGACGACAGTCGCCATGATCGTATTTGAACTCATGTAGAATACTGGTGTACTCAACCTCTGGGCAGTCGTCTGAGATTTTTGGAAGTGGAACCCGGTGACGAGTGTACACATTCACAAGTTCCCACTCGCAGTTGTACCCAATATAAACAACCCAATCTCCATTTGCGCATGCCCAAGCCTTGCCCTCAAGCGATGGCATCTTAACATCATATGTATCATTATCAAGCGGCATCAACTTGCAGAAGGCGAGGCTTCCCTTGTCCCCGCGCCAGTCAGTAGGGTCACGGCGAAGAAGATAGGGGAGATCAAACCGCTCCTGGACCCTTGGGTTCCTTGTAATGATGTTATTAGTTGAGTCGAGAATGGTCTTGAACGAACCTGCCATGCTAGCCAAGGTGATGACATCGCACCGATCAATGAGTTCCTCCACCACGTCATCTTTCAGATCGGGGCAAGAATAACGGGGTCGTTTCTGGCCTGTTCCCTCCATGGAGAAGATGATCGAACAATTGCAGAAGGAAGGGTGAAGGCAAATGAAGGGAGGAAGAGCGTGCGACAGTAGTTCCAAATCGAGAGGGAAAGGCGAAGAGGTGGTGGACGGTTGCCACGGTACACGAAGAGGCGCCTGGGGAGTGAACGGTTGCCACAGAGGTCACACACTAACGACAAGGGCCGAGTGAACCGCATGCGTATATCGCACACACCTTGATCTGGCTAACCATTTCTTTTGTGTTGCCTAATCACAAACAGTTCATCCGAGTGAACCGTATGCCCTGTATATCGCACACACCTTCATATGGCTGCCTGTTTCTTTTGTGTTGCCTAATCACAAAAAGTTCGTCCGAGTGAACTGTATGCTGTGTATCGCACACGCCTTCATCTGGCTGCCCGTTTCTTTTGTTCCTCCTCATCGCAAACAGTTAATTGAACTGAACCATATGCCCTTCATCGCACATGCAACTAAAATCTGAACCGTGTTTGATGCATCCGTCATCGCAAACATTTTATACATTTTTGACGGTCTTCATACACCACCGTTTGCGATTATTGCATCGCACACAGTTTCTCGAAGGGTCTCTGATCGTAGTGTTGCGTTAGCAGCATCCTGCAGTAGTGGGTGCTTTCCGTAAAATGCTTGCTAAATATGATGTTAATCATAGCATTGCATCTCCATATCATCCTCAGTCTAGTGGGCAAGTAGAATTGAGCAACAGAGAGATTAAATTAATTTTGCAAAAGACTGTTAATAGATCTAGAAAAAATTGGTCTAAGAAACTTGATGATGCTCTGTGGGCTTATAGAACTGCTTATAAAAATCCTATGGGGATGTCTCCGTATAAAATGGTTTATGGAAAAGCATGTCACTTACCTCTTGAGCTAGAACATAAGGCATATTGGGCTATTAAAGAGCTCAACTATGATTTCAAACTTGCTAGTGAGAAGAGGTTATTTGACATTAGCTCACTTGATGAATGGAGAACCCAAGCCTATGAGAATGCCAAGTTGTTTAAAAAAAGTTAAAAGATGGCATGACAAAAGGATACAAAAGCGTGAGTTTAATGTAGGTGATCATGTTTTGCTATACAACTCTCGTTTAAGATTTTTTGCAGGAAAGCTTCTCTCTAAATGGGAAGGTCCTTAATTACATTATCGAGGAGGTCTATCACTCTAGTGCCATAAAAATTAACAATGACGCAGGTAAAAATCTGAAGGTGGTAAACGGTCAAAGACTTAAACATTATATCTCAGGTACTCCCATAAATGTTGAGACCAATATAATTGAGATCGTGACACCGGAGGAGTACATAAGGGACACTTTCCAGAACGTTCTAGACTCCGAAAAGGAATAGGTATGTGGTACCATAAGTAAACCGACTCCAAAACATTTCCAATGATAAATTTTCTCCGTTTTGGAATATTTAAAAAATAGGGAAATTAAAAGTAGTCCGAAAGAGACACGAGGCCACCACAAGGGTGGAGGGCGCGTCCCCCGACCTTGTGGCCACCTCGTGTGCCCTCCGGACTCTGTTTTCTTGCAGAATAATTCTTATGGTCGCTAAAAATTCATTATATAATCTCCCAAAGGTTTTGCCACCGCACCATGCAAAAATCTCCTGTTTTCGTTTTGAGTTGTTTCTGCAGCAGATTAGGAGCAAGATGTCGTCCCAAGATTCAGAGGGAGAAAGCTACATGGCTGATTATATCACAAACCCAAAAGTATATGGGGATGTGGAACATTATGGTTGGACCACGGAGGAAGAAGAAGATTATGAGCCAAAGGGGAAGAAGTAGACAAGTACCGATGAAGAGGACGATCCACTACCCCAACCTGGCGATATGCATGTGGAGTTCAAGAAGCCAAGCCTCCCTAAGGTCCGATCTATCCCACCACATTTTTCGCAGGACAGCAAGGCGGCATTATGCAAAAAGAAATTGAAGCTTGAGCTCGATAACGAGGAGCTAAGGGAGGAAAATTTTATCCTCCGACGCCAGTTGGAGAAGAAGGAAACAACTCCATCATCACCACCTCCGAAGAAAGAGATCTAAATACATGGGTATGGGCACTCCCCTTGGCAACTGCCAAGCTTGGGGGAGTGCCCCGGTATCGTATCACCATCACATCTTTATCTTTATCGCTTTTCTTAGTTCGATACTTTGGGTTATATCTTGATCTAGTAGAATAAAGTTTTTAGTATGATCTAGTTTTGAGTTTTGCTTTATGATACCTCTATGTGATCGAGTCCGTGAGATATATAATAAAGAGTAGTTTTGAGATAAGGGCTTTGCTTTCTTGCTATGATCTTGAGGGGATTAAATAAAAGAAAGAATTAAAGAAATAAAAAAGATCATATATTGATCGTATGGAGAGTAATGACTTCACATATAAAGAGTATGATGAATAAAAGTTGTTGAGAGTTGACAAACTTAGTTTTGGTCATTTTTGCAATTAATAGGAAGTAATAAAGAAAGAGAGGCCTCACATATAAATATACTATCTTGGACATCTTTTATAATTGTGAGCACTCATTAAAATATGACATGCTAAAAGGTTGATGTTGGACAAGGAAGACAACATAATAGGTTATGTTTGCTTATATCCGAATAGAAGTTATATTGTCATGGATCATCCAATATGTTGAGCTTGCCTTTCCCTCTCATGCTAGCCAAATTCTTTGCACCAAGTAGAGATACTACTTGTGCTTACAAACTTCCCTAAACCCAATTTTGCCATGAGAGTCCACCACACCTACCTATGGATTGAGTAAGATCCTTCAAGTAAGTTGTCATCGGTGCAAGCAATAAAAATTGCTCTTTAAATATGCATGATTTATTAGTGTGAAGAAAATAAGCTTTATACGAACTTGTGATATGGAAGAAATAAAAGCGACGGACTGCATAATAAAGGTCTTTATCACAAGTGGCACCCCCCCCCCCCCCCCCCCCCCCCCCCCCCCCCCCCCCCCCCCCCCCCCCCCCCCCCCCCCCCCCCCCCCCCCCCCCCCCCCCCCCCCCCCCCCCCCCCCCCCCCCCCCCCCCCCCCCCCCCCCCCCCCCCCCCCCCCCCCCCCCCCCCCCCCCCCCCCCCCCCCCCCCCCCCCCCCCCCCCCCCCCCCCCCCCCCCCCCCCCCCCCCCCCCCCCCCCCCCCCCCCCCCCCCCCCCCCCCCCCCCCCCCCCCCCCCCCCCCCCCCCCCCCCCCCCCCCCCCCCCCCCCCCCCCCCCCCCCCCCCCCCCCCCCCCCCCCCCCCCCCCCCCCCCCCCCCCCCCCCCCCCCCCCCCCCCCCCCCCCCCCCCCCCCCCCCCCCCCCCCCCCCCCCCCCCCCCCCCCCCCCCCCCCCCCCCCCCCCCCCCCCCCCCCCCCCCCCCCCCCCCCCCCCCCCCCCCCCCCCCCCCCCCCCCCCCCCCCCCCCCCCCCCCCCCCCCCCCCCCCCCCCCCCCCCCCCCCCCCCCCCCCCCCCCCCCCCCCCCCCCCCCCCCCCCCCCCCCCCCCCCCCCCCCCCCCCCCCCCCCCCCCCCCCCCCCCCCCCCCCCCCCCCCCCCCCCCCCCCCCCCCCCCCCCCCCCCCCCCCCCCCCCCCCCCCCCCCCCCCCCCCCCCCCCCCCCCCCCCCCCCCCCCCCCCCCCCCCCCCCCCCCCCCCCCCCCCCCCCCCCCCCCCCCCCCCCCCCCCCCCCCCCCCCCCCCCCCCCCCCCCCCCCCCCCCCCCCCCCCCCCCCCCCCCCCCCCCCCCCCCCCCCCCCCCCCCCCCCCCCCCCCCCCCCCCCCCCCCCCCCCCCCCCCCCCCCCCCCCCCCCCCCCCCCCCCCCCCCCCCCCCCCCCCCCCCCCCCCCCCCCCCCCCCCCCCCCCCCCCCCCCCCCCCCCCCCCCCCCCCCCCCCCCCCCCCCCCCCCCCCCCCCCCCCCCCCCCCCCCCCCCCCCCCCCCCCCCCCCCCCCCCCCCCCCCCCCCCCCCCCCCCCCCCCCCCCCCCCCCCCCCCCCCCCCCCCCCCCCCCCCCCCCCCCCCCCCCCCCCCCCCCCCCCCCCCCCCCCCCCCCCCCCCCCCCCCCCCCCCCCCCCCCCCCCCCCCCCCCCCCCCCCCCCCCCCCCCCCCCCCCCCCCCCCCCCCCCCCCCCCCCCCCCCCCCCCCCCCCCCCCCCCCCCCCCCCCCCCCCCCCCCCCCCCCCCCCCCCCCCCCCCCCCCCCCCCCCCCCCCCCCCCCCCCCCCCCCCCCCCCCCCCCCCCCCCCCCCCCCCCCCCCCCCCCCCCCCCCCCCCCCCCCCCCCCCCCCCCCCCCCCCCCCCCCCCCCCCCCCCCCCCCCCCCCCCCCCCCCCCCCCCCCCCCCCCCCCCCCCCCCCCCCCCCCCCCCCCCCCCCCCCCCCCCCCCCCCCCCCCCCCCCCCCCCCCCCCCCCCCCCCCCCCCCCCCCCCCCCCCCCCCCCCCCCCCCCCCCCCCCCCCCCCCCCCCCCCCCCCCCCCCCCCCCCCCCCCCCCCCCCCCCCCCCCCCCCCCCCCCCCCCCCCCCCCCCCCCCCCCCCCCCCCCCCCCCCCCCCCCCCCCCCCCCCCCCCCCCCCCCCCCCCCCCCCCCCCCCCCCCCCCCCCCCCCCCCCCCCCCCCCCCCCCCCCCCCCCCCCCCCCCCCCCCCCCCCCCCCCCCCCCCCCCCCCCCCCCCCCCCCCCCCCCCCCCCCCCCCCCCCCCCCCCCCCCCCCCCCCCCCCCCCCCCCCCCCCCCCCCCCCCCCCCCCCCCCCCCCCCCCCCCCCCCCCCCCCCCCCCCCCCCCCCCCCCCCCCCCCCCCCCCCCCCCCCCCCCCCCCCCCCCCCCCCCCCCCCCCCCCCCCCCCCCCCCCCCCCCCCCCCCCCCCCCCCCCCCCCCCCCCCCCCCCCCCCCCCCCCCCCCCCCCCCCCCCCCCCCCCCCCCCCCCCCCCCCCCCCCCCCCCCCCCCCCCCCCCCCCCCCCCCCCCCCCCCCCCCCCCCCCCCCCCCCCCCCCCCCCCCCCCCCCCCCCCCCCCCCCCCCCCCCCCCCCCCCCCCCCCCCCCCCCCCCCCCCCCCCCCCCCCCCCCCCCCCCCCCCCCCCCCCCCCCCCCCCCCCCCCCCCCCCCCCCCCCCCCCCCCCCCCCCCCCCCCCCCCCCCCCCCCCCCCCCCCCCCCCCCCCCCCCCCCCCCCCCCCCCCCCCCCCCCCCCCCCCCCCCCCCCCCCCCCCCCCCCCCCCCCCCCCCCCCCCCCCCCCCCCCCCCCCCCCCCCCCCCCCCCCCCCCCCCCCCCCCCCACCTGACTCATTACCTTTGTAGAGTTCTCAATCTTCAGAGTTGCATTAATTCTTTCAAGAAGGTCCCATCTGAATTTAATATTCTTCTTCATAAAGGAGCCAGTAGAAGAAGAATCAAGTATGGTTTGATCATCATGAGAAAGCCGAGCATAAGAATTATGTAAGACAATTTTCTTTGGGAGCTCATGATTGGGGCTTGTGTACATCATGTACTTAAGCCTCCCCCAAGCTTGAGCGATGCTTTCTCCTTCACGAGGCCAAAAATTATATATATAATTCCGATCACGATGAACCAGCTGCATAGGATAAAACTTTTGATGGAATTCCAATTTCATCTGATTCCAATTCCATGTTCCAATATCATCACATAGCCTATACCATGTCAATGCCTTTCCCTTCAAAGATAAAGGGATGACCTTCTTCTTAACTTCATCTTCGGGTAAACCTGCAAGCTTAAGTAATCCATAAACTTCATTCACATAGATTAGGTGCATATCAGGATGTAATGTTCCATCTCCTGCATGAGGATTAGCTAGCAGTTTCTCTATCATACCCGAAGGAATCTCATAATAAATATTTTCAGTAGGTGCAGTAGGTTGAGGAGCAACTCTTTGTTCTTCCGGTCGAGGTGAAGATACCCCAAAGAAACCCCTCAAAAGATTGTTTTCCATAGTAATAAGTGACAGTAAATTTCAGCATGTAATATGAGTGTTTCCTTACCAAATTCCACTTACCAGAAGCGCTTTATTCCCCGGCAACGGTGCCAGAAAAGAGACTTGATGACCCACACGTATAGGGGACCTATCGTTGTCCTTTCGATAAGTAAGAGTGTCAACCCAACGAGGAGCAGAAGGACATGACAAACGGTTCTCAGCAAGGTATTGTCTGCAAGTACTGAAATTATCGATAATAGATAGTTTGATAGCAAGGTAATTTCTAACGAGCAAATAATAGTAACGGTAACAAAAGCGCAGCAAGGTAGCCCAATCCTTTTTGTAGCAAAGGACAGGCCGGAACGGTCTCTTATAATAAGCCAAGCGTTCTCGAGGGCACACGAGAATTTTATCTAATCACTTTCATCATGTTTGTTTGATTCACATTCGCTACTTTGATAATTTGATACTCCCTCCGATCCTCTTTACCCTGCGTATAACTTCCATCTCGCATACCAAGGAGAGCACTGCTCAATTTCTTTTGGATAAATTTGCCCCTTCTTTTGACTGGATTAGATGCATGCAGCTGGCCACAGATAACTAGGAAAGCTGTACGTGTTTGCATGCAACAGCCAACCGGCCAATACTAGGAGAGTAGTTAACGCGGGCCATGGTGGTTTGCATGCAGCACCGCACCAAACGAGGAGGTAAGAGGATAACTAGGAAATAAATTAACGCGCACGCGTGCTCCTCCACTGCATGGACACGGTAGATGAGGGGTAGACTGGGAAAGAGGCGAGGCAAAAGCCGAACGCGCAGAGCAATTCGGGAAAAATGCAAAAAAGTTATGCGCAGAGTAAAAGGGATCGGAGAGAGTATGTGGGTGGACCGGTGCCTGGGTGTTGTTCTTACTTGAACAAGCCTCCCACTTATGCTTAACCCCTCTCGGAAGCATCCGCGGCTACGAAAAAAGAATTAAGATAAATCTAACCATTGCATTAAACACATGGATCCAAATCAGCCCCTTACGGAATAGCGCATAAACTAGGGTTTAAGCTTCTGTCACTCTAGCATCCCGTCATCTAATTATTACTCCACAGTGCATTCCCTTAGGCTCAAAGATGGTGAAGTTTCATGAAGTCGACGTTCACATAACACCACTAAGGGAATCAACAACATACATATCATCAAAATACCAAACAAATACCAAATTCACATGATTACTTATGAGAAGACTTCTCCCATGTCCTCAAGAACAAAAGTAACTACTCACAAAACATGTTCATGATCAAGATCAGAGGGAAAATGGGCCTATATACCATAAGATGGGCACCGGAGGCTGGCCTGGGGCCCCACCACCCACCAGAAGACGCCACGGTCAACACCCGCCTGTTCATGGCCTCGACGCACGGAAGCGCGGCTGCCGCGCGGCAGCACCAGGTGTCGCTGCGATGACACAACGAGCAGCCTTGGCACGGTACGAAGCGGCGACCTCCTCAAACATCTGGTCGTCCCAGATCTACTGCCGCCGCCTAATGTTGTGCTTCACCGGTGGCCACGACCCATCGTACGCCACCATCCACGTGTCGTGCTCCTCCTGCAAAATCTGTGGCGCGCGGCGTACCTCAGCTGCTGCTGCATCTCCTCCAACAATCGAGCTTGGTAGAGGCCAACGACGTGCATGAAGCCGTGGCTGCCCACTCGGGTAACGGCGGCACCAGGATGCCCGCCACGCTGAGGCGCCATCGCCCAGCGTCCGGACGTCTGGCGCGGTGGGGATGCCAAACGCGACGAGCTCCTCTGCCTCCTCCGTGCTCAACTTCGGGCGCGCCATCGCCGGTGGTGATAAGGATCGCGGCGACGATTTGCGTTGTGCGTGCGGCGAGAGCGAGGGGCGAGAGAGAGGGAATGTGTGGGCGGAGAGGAGGGCGCAAGCTGTTTTTATAGCCGCTGAGGGAGCGTGGTGGCGTGCGCAGGTGAGGCGCCGGGGATTAATGTGGGCGGTGGCGTGCGCAGGCGAGGCTATGCGACATGTTGGCTTAATGGCGGCGGGTAGCACAACCGAGGCAAGGCGACACGTAACGTTAATGGCGGCGCATGCGAGGTACAACAACGTGTCATGGCCCTTGGGCGCCGCGTTTGACGGGAACCCCATGTAATGGCAACGCAGCCGAGGTGCAGCGGCAGGTGCCGCGTTTGCCATGTTGAACGCCCACATACGACAAATGTATACTACATATACAAAGGGCACATATCTGCGTGCTCCACGGCTACTTGGGTCGACGACTTTTTTAATAAAAGATCATCCTATCATTTGTTATCAAGGGGTATGGGCAGGTCTGGTCCATCGATGTGTTTAGCGGGGTTGTACTGAAAAAGAAGTGTTATATGCGACTTTTGTTGACAATCATTTTTTATGGTAATTTATCTTGTGAATTATTATCCTTATTTTTCACAATTGTTAAATTAAATTATCCAACTAATGATGGATTTTCTCCAGCATTTGTGAGCCTATTTTCTTATCATTCTTCCCTCTTGCTCATCGCCTTATACTGAGTGAAATATAAGGACAAAGATAGGGATTGAAGGCTGACTGACATTTACTAAAATGGGAGAACTTTAAAATGTTTTTCATTGGACTCGGTTCACCTCGACGCCATATACACTGATAGTAGATAACAGTAGCTCCAGAAGTAAGATTAGACCACAAGCCGGCCGGTAGCCGAGCTCTACTTGATTTTAATTTTAACGAAAATAGATAGCTTCATTCGTACCCTAGCCATAGCTAGGTACAGTCACAGGAGGCGGACGCGACTGTCATCGGGTAGGGAAAGGAATTGCCGTACTGGAACGACACAGGGAAGCTGGGGTCGATGGAGCCGCCGCCATTGACGAGGCAGTCGTTGAAGCCGAGGCGGCGGAACTTGTCTGGGTCGATGACGTCATTTGAGGCGAAGTCGCCGCATGCGATGTGGACGTCGCACACGGCGCAGTCGATGCAGGTGTTGGTGATCTCAACGCTGTAGGTCGGGATGCCGCCGGCCATGCTCGGCGCGTTGTTCTGAGAAACCTCCAGGAGGTCCTTCGAGCACTCCTCCAGCTCCAACGGCTCCGCCGAGCGCCCTCCTCCGCCACTCGATGGCATGGAAGATGCATTGACGCTGACCAACATCTTGCGGAACTGCGGCGAGGAAGATGCTGAAACTAGCAGAAGCAAAACAAGTGAGCAGAAGAAGAAGAATTAGTATGCATTTAGATCCATGATTACAAAACAAGTGAGCAAAAGATGAAGAATTAGTATGCATTTAGATCCATGATTGCGTACGAACTACATTGTGTCAGCGGCCCTCTATTCCGGCTGGGCTACGGGCCATCTGTCATGGGCCAACCGCCACGGGCTGAGCCCAACTGGACGCAGTCGAGCAAGACCACTACATATACTCGAGGGAGAGGAACGAGCGAAGGTATCCAGTGGATCACGGCACGAACCCGGCGGCGGCTTCCTTTCCTTCTTCTTTCTCTCGCTCTCCATTCCTGTACTCTAGCCAGAGCTTGTAATTGGCACTAGTATCTCATCTACCTTCGTTGCTACAGCCGAAAGTTTTTTCCCCTAGGCTCCTGCGACTAGGGTTTTTCTCCTCGGCGGCGATCCAATCGCCCCGAGTCCTCACTCCAGCCATCCACGTACCCGCCGGCCTTCGGCGAGCGGGTCCCGGTGTCTGCGCTACGATGGCTTCTCCTGAGGACGCCATCTCGTCCACGAGCGGCGGCGCCTCGGCAGCCGCTAACCATAATCTGGAAGATTTTTTCGACCAGCTAGATCTCAATGAGGAAGAGTTCAATGATGTGGAAATCGACGAGGACGGTCCGGTGATCAAGGAAAGTGTTCGGTGGCTTGCCCTCGCAAGGGTGCATACCGAGAAGAGCTTCTCTCCATCTGCCTTCTACAAGGACATGAGGGCTGCTTGGAACCCTGCGCAACTGGTGAGATTCAGACCTGTTGGTCCTAATAGATTTGTGGTTCAAGGAAAGAAGTCCACATAACCCCCTGGGGTTTCACAGACTGGCCAGTTTACCCCCTAAGGTCCAAAACCAGCCATTTAACCCCCTAATCTTTCCTAAACCAGGTGAATCACCCCCTAACACCGATTAGAGTGGTTTTTGAGGCGGTTTTGTTGGACATAGCAAGATGCAGCTCGTTTCCGATCTCCAGTTCTTCACCCAACCTCGTCCATCCTCCTCCGAGCACAAGCGGCGTCGTTCCACTCACGGGCGCTCGCCTAGTCCCACTACTCTAATTGTGCACATCTCGACGTCTCCAGGTCAGGCTGCAAGTGGGACGTTCCGCGGGAGCCCGCGAACACGCCCACATCTGCCGCGTAGTATTAGTGGGAAGCCCGCATATGTCCACATAATTTTTCACGGGATAAGTGGGCTTCCCACATCCCACGTAATCCCTATGTAAATCACAGGCTCAAGCTTATATTTTCTGTTTTGCAATGGACATGGAAGAAGTAGAGAAGTTCAGGCTTCATTATCAGGTGAAGAATCTTCAGAGTTGGCACTGCAAATTACATCTTTTTTGTAGTACTTTTGTTTATCTGGGAGTGGTAATCCTCTGCCTCTACGAAGTCGCAGCTCAGTGCTTCGGCGGGCGTCGCTTCAGTAGAAGAATCACATCGAAAATGATATTAGAAGTGCCACTGTTATAAGCTCAAAATAAGAGGTGAGCAGAGTGCAATCTGCTTGTTTGCAGCTGCTGTTCCTTGAAGCAGCGAGCTTCTTCATGACGTTCTTGAGAGAAGAAGATCAAGGAGGATTGGATGAGGAGGGAAGATACCACAACCACTGACTCGCATTATCAGGCCACAGATGATATGCGATTCAACAAGGTGGAATGAATCGGCTCTGCTCTGAACAATTTAGAGGAAATTGGCTGAAGATGTAGTAGTTGATAGCAAATAAATCACAGATGAGAGAGGGGAAGAAGAAGACTGAACTGCACCTGTACACGGCGGAGGTTGACGACGACATTACGGTGTCCATGGCGGAGTTGGACAGCGGCGCTGGGCGGCCATGGGGAAGGTACACGGCGGCGCCGCGGCCATGGCGGCATGTCATAATCGGCTAATCCGCACGACTGACGTTCGACTTAGAAGGGATGTGGGTTTGATGCGGGCGCCGCGGGACAGCCCACATAATCCGCATCTCTCGGTGCTCTAACCGTGGGTGTCCACGAACGTAAATTATGTGGGCTTGGCCGTGGGCACCGCGGGCAGCCCGCGTCCACTTGCAGCCTGATCTCCAGGTTTCCCAGCGTATGCCGCCGCGGTTCGAGGGATCCTTCCAGACGTCTACACCGTCGCGTTCGTGCTGCGCAGCCGCGGCTGCCGTGCTGGGGTGCACCCACCGGCACAACCCGCCAACTGAGCAAGTTCTTGCAAGGGATCGTCGTGCACTACCGGGTGTCGTACTGAAGCTCTCTGAGGCGAATGATGGTGGGGCGGTCGAGGTCATCGACGACGGTGACAAGCAGGACATGGACGCGGGAAGCAGCGAGGAGCTGGAGTGAGTCGCCGGCGAGGCGCACATACTTCTGGATGTTGTCCAGATCGCGCGTGAATGCAAGCTCCAACGAAGACAATACACAAGTATAGACCTGCTGGGTCGATTCCCTCTGGACAAGCACGCACATACACACAAGTACGTGCCACCATGTCTGAGATGGACATGACTAACCTAATCGTCGTGTTTAGTAACCAACAGTGGATCTCGACAGTTGCCGGCGGCACGGGCGCCAGCTCGGTACGCGGCGCATATGTTGTCCACGGTGGACGAAGCGGACGTGGCCGGCGAGAGCGCTGCCGATGCGACTACGGCGACGACGGCGCACGAGAGGCTCGGTGGCAAGCCGAGATTGCATGAGAGCCAAACCATAGTCGCATGTGCATGCTTTCTAGTGCCCGATGCCGAACGAGGAGCTGGTGCTTCCCAAGGAACCGGGAGCCTTGCCAATTTGCCATCCCATTGACACACCATTTTTTTTTACCAGAGGCAGACGCGGGCAGAGCTCTACGAAAGGCTTCGTGAACCACGCCGGGCTGAGCTTCCTCGTGGCTGGCTGCTGGCTGGTGTTGCTGCCGACCAGTACCTCAACGACGCATGCGGTTTGGGTGGGATGACCTGAGCAACATGCGATGGCAGAAAGGTGGGCGGAGGAACTATGTCGACCTGGCACTCGCAACCTTCAAAACCGCCTGAAAAACCACTCTGATCGGTGCTAGGGGGTGATTCACCTGGTATAGGAAAGAACAGGGGGTTAAATACCCGGTTTTAGACCTTAGGGGGTAAACTGGCCGGTTTGTGAAATCCTAGGGGGTTAAGTGGACTTCTTTCGTGGTTCAAGCATCCTGTTTGGGTGATTGGGAACGCATTATGACGCAAGGGCCATGGATCTTCCGTAACATGGCAGTAGTGTTATGCCCGTATGATGGATTCAGTAGGGCTGAGGATGTCGTGTTCGATCATATGCCAATCTGGCTACAGATTCACAAGTTGCCTGACCCCTTTTGCAAAGAAAACATTGTAGAGAAATTGTTGAAGGGTGCAGGGGAAATCATGGAGATGCGCTTGAGCGGGAATACTCGTGGGGATTACGTAAGGGTGAGGGTAAATCATGATATCCAAAAGCCCCTTACGAAGTTTGTGAGCATAGTCCGAGCCAAGGAGCGTCAGGTATATTTGGTGCGCTACGAGAAATTGGCTCGTTTTTGCAAGGCTTGCGGTCTGATCGGTCATGATCATAAGGAGTGTGGTCTGGGAATTCATGACGTAAAGAAGCTCAAGTACGGGGATTGGCTGTATGCCGATGGTCCGAACAGATATAGGTCTGATCTGAACAATGGCAATCCGTCTGCTCCCCGTCAATAGGGGAGGCCGAGTAGCCCGACGGGTACCCCAAGATCATCAAAGCAAGACCAAGACCCGGAGACTAGGGATACAGCCACGAGTCCTTTAAAGGGCCAAGTGGCTAGGATGGAAGTGGACCGTGATGCTAGGAAGAGGCTGAATATGGAGGATGAAACAGTCGAGGTAAACAGGAAATCCGGTGCTCTGAAGCCGGTCCTTGCCATCACCAATGGTAGTGGGACGGATCTGGGCACAGCGGACTCGCCGTCGAGCAGCACGTCAAGTTCCAAACGTGCAAAACTCGCCAAGGATAACGACACCAATGATACATCGGCGGCCTCCCTCGAGGAGGACCGCCGGACGCAATGAATGCCCTTTCATGGAACTGCGCGGCCCCGGGAGGACCGCCGGACAGTTCGGGAGGTGTTGGCCCTCTCAAAAGCCAATAACCCCAAGCTAGTCTTCCTTTGCGAGACTAGACAAGAATCCTCGAGGATTGGAAAGTTACGCTGGAGGCTAGGCCTCAAGGGTTTCCATGGTGTTGATAGTGATGGGAGGAGTGGAGGCTTAGCCCTCTTTTGGGATGAGTCGTTGGCTGTAACAATTCTGGATTCATGCAGTAGATACATTGATGTGAGGATTTCAGAGGGGTGCACCGGTTTGTCTTGGAGGTGCACCTTTGTCTATGGTGAACCGAGAGTGGAGAACAGATATCGTATGTGGGATCATCTCTGCAGGCTTTGGGCTATCTCTACGGAACCGTGGATGGTTTGTGGTGGCTACAATGAAGCCCTATGGCAGCATGAGCATCTGTCCCGATCCATGCGCTCTGAATCCCAAATGGCGTCGTTCGATCTCGGTTTCTGCGGCATTCCCTTTACATACAATAATGGCCAAGCACTAGACCGAAACGTCCAAGTTCGTTTGGACCGGGCGTGCGCGGACGAAGCTTGGCGTGACTTGTTTCCGGCGGCGAGGGTGCTCCACCTCGCAACATCGTGCTCTGACCACAGTCCCCTTTTGGTCCAGCTGGAAGGGGTATAGGATAAGCGCCGTAGGGCGACATTGATGCGCTATGAAATCATGTGGGAACGGGATCCCACACTGCCGGACACGATTGCTAGGAGTTGGAATGAGCATCGTCCGCTCGGCAACCTTGGTTCGGTGGCAAACTCGTTGAAGGAGATGATGAAGGATCTGAAACAGTGGAGTAAAACACACTTTGGTAATGTCCTAAAAGATATCGAGTCACTCCGTTCTCAGCTGGCTGAACTACAATTGTCTGGGGCTGACCGTGCTGTTATACGGTCAAAAATGAACCAGCTTGACGAGCTACTCTATAGGGAGGAGATGCTGTGGCTACAGCGTTCCCGTATAGCCTGGTTGAAGGAGGGTGAGCGCAACACAAAATATTTGCACCGCCGAGCAGTTTGGAGAGCTCGTCGGAACCTTATTCAGCGGCTACAGAAAACTGATGGAACTTGGTGCAGCGCCCCGACAGACATGGAGCGGATGACGTACTCCTATTTCAAGGAGATTTTTACAAAAGACCCCACTTTGTCAGCAGGGGAGGTGCTTGAGTGTATAGCTCCCAAGGTTACGGACGAGATGAACGAGTCACTTTGTAAACCGTATACTGAAACGGAAATTTCGGATGCCCTCTTTCAGATCGGCCCGTTGAAGGCCCCGGGGTGTGATGGTTTCCCGGCAAGATTTTACCAGCGGAATTGGGCGACTTTGAAGGTTGACATTGTGGCTGCGGTTCAGGACTTTTTCATCACTGGCATTATGCCAGATGGAGTTAATGACACGGCGATCGTACTGATTCCAAAGATACCCCATCCTAAGGAACTAAAGGACTTCAGACCGATTAGCCTGTGTAACGTGGTGTATAAGGTTGTTTCTAAATGCATGGTAAACAGATTACGACCTCTCCTGGCTGGACTCATTTCGGAAAATCAAAGCGCTTTTATTCCAGGGAGGCTCATATCAGACAATTCCATCATTGCCTTTGAGTGTATTCATCATATCCAGGAAGCAAAAAACAATTCTCCCGCCTTATGTGCCTATAAGCTTGATCTATCCAAGGCCTATGATTGGGTGGATTGGGTGTTTTTGGAGAAGGCTTTAGTTAAATGGGGCTTTTCTCAGACCTGGATTTCTCGTGTGATGGCATGTGTGTCTTCGGTGAAATATTCGGTAAAATTTAATGGCAAGTTATTGGAGGCGTTCACCCCCTCCAGGGGGCTCCGTCAAGGTGATCCGCTGTCCCCCTTTCTCTTCCTTTTTGTAGCTGATGCCCTTTCTTCTCTCATAAAGAAGGCTACGAGGGAGGATGATCTTCAGGGGGTCAAAATCAGCAGAAGTGCTCCAGAGATTTCTCATCTTCTGTTTGCGGACGACTCTCTCCTGTTCTTCCATGCGACAGAGCAGCAGGCAACTTTGGTAAAAGGTTTGTTGAACACGTATGCATCGGCGACGGGACAACTAATCAATCCGTCGAAGTGTTCCATCCTCTTCTCGAATCATTGCCAGCCTAATGTTATACAGGAGGTAAAGAATGTGTTGGAGATTACTCAGGAGGTTTTTGAACCAAAATACTTGGGCTTGCCGGTCCCTGAAGGAAGAATGCACAAAGGTAGATTTGAAACTACCCAAGATCGGTTGCGGAAGAGGCTTGTGGATTGGAGTGAGCAATATATGTCCTCGGGCAATAAAGAGATTCTCATCAAGGCCATTGCCCAAGCCATTCCTACTTATGTGATGAGCGTTTTCAAGCTTCCTGCATCGGTTTGTGATGAACTTACACGTATGATTCGCCAATACTAGTGGGGCGTTGAGAAGGGAAAAAGGAAGATGGCATGGATGAGTTGGGATAAGTTGAGGCTTCCTAAATCCATGGGGGGTATGGGCTTCCGCGACATGAGATCGTTTAATCAAGCTCTGTTAGCCAAACAAGCGTGGAGGCTTCTGGATTCCCCCGAGAGTTTGTGCTCAAGATTATTAAAGGCTAAGTATTACCCACATGGCCAGTTATTGGACACTGTCTTCCCAAACAGTGGTTCGGAGGTGTGGAAAGGAATTTTATACGGTCTTGAGCTGGTTAAGAAAGGGGCAATTTGGCGTGTGGGAAATGGTGCTTCGTTACGTACTTGGAGGGATCCTTGGATCCCGAGACCTGACTCGTTCCGGCCAATTACTCCTAAAGGGAACTGCAGACTAAATCGAGTGTCGGATTTCTTGGATGATAACGGTGCTTGGAGAGTAGACAGCCTGAATGAGTTTTTCTGGCCAATGGATGTGGTGCATATTCTGAAAATCAGAACTTCTCCCCGGCAGCGTGGTGACTTTCTGTCCTGGTTCCCGGAAAAAAGCGGACTGTTTTCGGTAAAGAGTGCTTACAGGCTTGCAACTCAGGAACACAACACTGTCTTCGCCAACGGTTCATCCAGTACTAATCCGGACGGGGAGCGCTCTTTGTGGAACCTCGTCTGGAAATCTGATGTACCACAAAAAATGAAGATTACCACTTGGAGGATTGTTACAGGTACACTAGCTACACAAAAGTGCAAACAGTTTAGGCACTTATCAACGAGATCGACATGCGCTCTTTGTGGTGTTGAGGAGGAGAGCACGTACCATGCGCTGGTAGCATGTACGCATGCAAGAATCCTCTGGATGAACATGCGTCGTCGATGGCCATTACCAACTGATGATATGCTTCTTGATTCTGGAAAGGAATGGCTACTGTCTTTGTTGAGCAAGTGCACTGCGGATGTCAGGGATATGCTAATTATGTTGGTGTGGAGGATTTGGCAGATGCGCAATGATTTGATGCATGGGAAAGATAGTACGCCAGCTCTCGCCAATGTTGAGTACTTGGACAGTTACTACAAATCGATCAAACTGGCTGGAAGGTACTCAACTGAAGAGATTTTAAAAGGCAAGATGCCTATCCTTGAGGCTACACCCAACGCGAGTGTTGACCGGCCCCCCACAACTCCATGGCCGGCGCCTGCAGCTGGGATGGTGGCGCTTTCGGTGGATGGATCCTTCCAACAAGATGACGGTTCTGCGGCAGCTGGTATGGTTCTAAGGAACCCTGATGGTACAATCCTTTTCGCAGCTTATCGTTTTATCTTCCACTGCAACGACTCGCTGGAGGCGGAACTACATGCGTTGAAGCAAGGCATGGCTTTAGCCATACAACACTCGGACCTCCCGGTGGTGGTGCAATCGGACTCCTTGGAGGCTTTGTCCAGTCTTTCCAATAATGCTCTGTGTAGATCAGCTTATGGCCACCTTGTGTTGGAGATCAAGGATTTGTTAGGTACTAGGGAGTTTTTTTTCCTTTGAAGATTAACCGCTCTCAGAATAGAGTTGCCGATCGGCTGGCCCATTATAGCCGCACGAAGCGAACTACTGCTGTGTGGTTGGGCTCAGTACCACCGTGTATTGAGGATTTGTGGCCTCAAGACTGTAACTCTATCATCATGCAATAAAACTCCCTTTACCCCCGCAAAAAAAAATTGGCACTAGTATCTCGAATTCCCCTGTGCAAGTAATAGATCGAGGAAGATATCGTTAGGTTGCTAACATCTGGTATCAGAGCCAGCATCGCCATGCCTTCCTGAGGGGCTTCTCAGGTGGATGGGATGTTAGGGCTGCTGTAGGCCGGTGAGGCTGGCTCGGTTTAGTCCCACCTCGCTTACGGGAGGAGGCCACAACCAGCTTATAAGGGGGAGATTCCTTCCTCCCTTCAGTCCGGGCTTTTGGGATGGAGTGGGCTCTTCGCTGAATGCTGGCCCGTGTGCGCATAAACGTCCAGAACGTGTGTGAGTGTGGGCTAGACCGAGTTGGACGCTAACATCTGGTATTCAGAGCCAGTAAATATTCCCTCAAATATTTTCATCCACCTCCCCCGATTCTCCAATTTCCACCGGCGAGAGCACCATGTCCGATCCGGAGCAGGCCGCTTCTTCCCTCATCTATCCACCGGAGTGGGACGCCATGACCGCAGATGAGCAGATGCTGTGGTTTCTCGCCCAGCTATCGGCGCAAGTGGATAGCATCAGGTCTGAGTTCGCGGCTGCACGCGCGGGCGATCCAGCCGGGGTTACCCCGCTCGATCCGGCGGCCTCAACCACGACGCACGCCTCGTCGGCGCCCGTCCCCGACGTCTCCGGCTCCACCACCAAGGCCCAGGAAGTGCTCGAGGTCAGCCACGACGCGTCTCCTGCCTGCATCGCGATGGCGCAGGTCACCTGTTCGACAGAATGCTCGCACCAGGTCGCCACAACCGACATCGTCAGCGAGGTCCGTGACGCCACTGTTACCATCTTCCCAGTGCCCGCAGTCAACCTCCAACCCGCCCCCACAACCGCTGAGGAGGTCAACGACTCCAACACGGCCACCGCCATCTGCCTCGACCTCACCATCGACCTCAACACCACCACCGCACTCGGCCCCAAGACCGTGGTCAACCTCTGCAACACCACGGCGGCCATCGAGGTCGGCACCTGCGGTCACGGCGACAAGTTCGGCGCCCTCAACATCCCTGTCACGGTCAGCATCAGCCCGCTGCTCCATGTCCAGGTTCCGTCCCCCAAGTCTATCCCCGACAGCACCCGCCGCGTTGATGTTGGAAGACCGGTCGAGTACGCGCTCGTGGCGGCCACACCAGACGTCGCCATCGAGCTTGCCGTCCTCCCAGGCGTCTCCTCCTTCATCAACAAGGCCCACGCGACCTCTGCTGTTCTGCACGGTGTGTCCCTGGGCTGCATCACCATGGCGCCCTGGACCTGTTCGACGGAATGCCTGAACCAGGACAACGGCACACTGGGGTTCTCACCTCAAATCACGACAGTGTCGCTGCTCCCAGCAGCCACACCAACGCTCGTCACTGACATCGATCACTCAAGCATCGTCACTGTCGATTCGATGCAACCATCCCAGAACCATGACTTGGACGTCTCTCCGCCTACAAGGCATGAAGGGCCGCTGATGCTACGACCCACGCCATGGCCGTCATTTTGGTTGGATCTTGCTGACGGAAGTGATGTACGACCCATTCCGTGGCCATCGTTTTCTTGCTCTCATGCAGGCATGAATCTGAATCATAAAGGGCTGCTGCCACAAGTTACTGATGCGATGAAGTGTTTGTCTGGCAGTCTGAACTCTCTAAGAGTATCCTCAAGGTATTTCCCAAGTGTGCCACTGAAACCATGTCCTTATGAGCATCACGTATTGGCTTTAGAGTATGCTGTTGTTGGTGCCATTCCTATTCCTGATGAAATGCAAAAGACAATTCAGATTATGAGCATGGAAGCGTCGTTTCCAATTGGAAGGGTCCTGGAGCATTTGTTTCTGTTAGCCCAAGTATATGGCAGCAGTTTGATCGGTAGTACTTTTCCTGTTACTGGTGGTCTGAGGTGCAACTTCCAGGGATACTGCATAAGGATACTCCATGTTCAACTCTGTTGCTGGGGGTCTCTGCAACAGGACACTGACAATTCATGTTTCAGTAAGCATCTCCTTCATGAAGGCAAGCATTGGTTTTCAAAACTCTGTGCATGCTCTATTACTTCTGTTCCTGTACTGCAACATTCCTGGCTTGCTACTATGGCTGCACTTCTGTGTCGGAGAATGCGGAAAATGGGTGTTGGGAACATAGGACACTCGAGCAGTATCGGTCTTCACTTAATTCAGTTCGAGCAATTGCCGCCGTTTGCTACAGCTAGCATCACTGATCAACGGCAACTTAACTATGACAAGCACGCTGCTGTATGTAATATCCCTCGGCATGAGAAATCGCAAGGGGCCATGCAGATCAGGAGCATGTTAGTGATTCGGTCATTTTTGAGTCAAAGGGGATTTCAGGGTAATGTTTACATGTCAAAAAGTGCATTGCAAGATCTCAACGCTGCTCAATCTGTGGTGCTGGTCGCAAGATTATTAACCAATATGTTCTGCTGCATTATCATACTCGGCTCAGGTGATATCAGTTGGTACTTGCATCAGATGATTCTTTCCACTCTGAAACACTCAGTAAAATGTACACAGGCCAAGCTACCAAATACATATACGTATTCAGTTTTCAACTTGCAGCTATCAACTTTTTGGGCTGAGACTGCTTGTCGTTCGTCTATGTTGTTTATATTCAGTGAGCCATTGCTGCATATTCATAGTGTACTGCTGCTATTAACTTGGCCACCACCTCATGGTGCACATGGACTGCAGTCGGCAGACTTTTTCACGAGGGAATTCAGTTGCCCGTTCGGTACACTTGTGCTGCCTTGTTTCCCCTCTGAACAAATATCATGTGAGGCTGATCATTCTTGTTGGTATTTGGCACTTCTCAAATCGTTGGTTGCTCAGACTATACAAAATGCAGCCGAGGCTTGTGATTCAAAGTCCAGTATGTTTGCTAGTGTGGTTCTCTTATTTGGCCATAAAAAATCTATGAGTAAAGATCTGAATTTCCTACACCTAAAGGGCAGCAGTAGTGGTCTACTTTTTATGGCCAGCAACATAGCAAGTATTGTATGTGTCATTCACTGGAACAAGAGCTACAAGGAGTTCAGTCCTGATAACCACAATCAAGATGGGCTTGCATGTGAGCCATGGTTCAAGTCAGAGCTTGCTGCTATTGTCTCCATTTATGGGCTACGGTGGTGTGTTGCTTCACTAATTGCATCCTTGGATGAGGGACTTCTTGGCTCTATCTCCCAACCTGAATTGGGGCTAGTACAGTTTGAAGCACAGAAGTTGGAATACATACTTGGCATTACTACAGTTGGGTTACAGTCCTTGGCTGCAATTTATGTCCAGATCCAATTGGGAGCATGCACCAAGGATGGTCGCAAGCGAGCTTTGTTGCAAGAAGAGAAGAATGTCAGTTTGTTGGTGTCCAACGGCTTCTACGTTGCATACTTTCACAGGACAAAGAAGTTGATATCTTTACTTCGTGCCTTTTGCGAGTCTTCCTATGAACTGCAGCTTGTGCCATGTTTCTGTGTCGGGATATCCCATGAGCTGGTTCTAATGTGCTATTGTCGTGCAACTCAGCAATCCCCCCCCCCCCCCCCCCCCCCCCCCCCCCCCCCCCCCCCCCCCCCCCCCCCCCCCCCCCCCCCCCCCCCCCCCCCCCCCCCCCCCCCCCCCCCCCCCCCCCCCCCCCCCCCCCCCCCCCCCCCCCCCCCCCCCCCCCCCCCCCCCCCCCCCCCCCCCCCCCCCCCCCCCCCCCCCCCCCCCCCCCCCCCCCCCCCCCCCCCCCCCCCCCCCCCCCCCCCCCCCCCCCCCCCCCCCCCCCCCCCCCCCCCCCCCCCCCCCCCCCCCCCCCCCCCCCCCCCCCCCCCCCCCCCCCCCCCCCCCCCCCCCCCCCCCCCCCCCCCCCCCCCCCCCCCCCCCCCCCCCCCCCCCCCCCCCCCCCCCCCCCCCCCCCCCCCCCCCCCCCCCCCCCCCCCCCCCCCCCCCCCCCCCCCCCCCCCCCCCCCCCCCCCCCCCCCCCCCCCCCCCCCCCCCCCCCCCCCCCCCCCCCCCCCCCCCCCCCCCCCCCCCCCCCCCCCCCCCCCCCCCCCCCCCCCCCCCCCCCCCCCCCCCCCCCCCCCCCCCCCCCCCCCCCCCCCCCCCCCCCCCCCCCCCCCCCCCCCCCCCCCCCCCCCCCCCCCCCCCCCCCCCCCCCCCCCCCCCCCCCCCCCCCCCCCCCCCCCCCCCCCCCCCCCCCCCCCCCCCCCCCCCCCCCCCCCCCCCCCCCCCCCCCCCCCCCCCCCCCCTCTCCATTCCTGTACTCTAGCCAGAGCTTGTAATTGGCACTAGTATCTCGAATTCCCCTGTGCAAGTAATAGATCGAGGAAGATATCGTTAGGTTGCTAACATTGACTACCTTCACTGCAAGCTTGGAGCAGGAGCATGGTGACAACGACCACGGCCGCAGCTCTTGAACGACTCCGAAAGCATGCCATGGCGCCTTCCTGTTCTAGCCCCGAGGCTGATCTAATTCTCTCTTCACAGCCCTGAGTGGACGGAGTACCTTGACGTAGCATCCACCGGGCGTGGCTACTTATACTAGCAAGTTCTCTTGGAAAACTAAACGCCGGCGCAACAAAGATACTCGCACTACTAGGTAGCGCCATAATTGACTCATGACTTGGGAAACGAAGCTATACATGGCTAGGCTGCTGCTTTGGGTTGAACACCGTGATTAAGGAAGAGAGAGGAGGTCGTTGTATCAGCTAGAATACGGCTCTTAGCTCGTAGTTTCATGCACCGCAATTACTTCGCTGATCCCATGCGGGCGTCCGGCTACTGCCGCCTACCCCGTCCTCCTCATCTCCGATCCCTCTGTCGCCTCCCCTCCCTCCGCTGGATGAATTCCTCGCCGAGGAGGACATGCTAGCTCCTCGAGACGTGCGTACGGCCAGCCAATGCATGCGTTGCGCCGGCGCCGCCAAGTTAATAACCGAGACATGTGTGCGCTACGGCCAACCAATGCATGCATTGCGGCGGCGCCGGCCATTTCAACGGCCGGTCTCTCATGCATGCGCGGGAGACTTGATTGATGGATGTTGGTTGGTGGCCTCGATCTCCACGCTCACGATGCACTAGCTACACGTCTCCCTCTTGACATCGTTTCAGCTAGACTGCATAGTGCATACGTGCATTATACTAGCAGTAGGAGTGAATAGCATAAAACTATCACTTTTCGTGCTAGGGTTCCAAAAAACCACCACTTTTTTATTTGTGACTGATACTTACCACTTTTCTCGTCGGTTGTCTCAAAAAACCCAAATTGCCCGGTTCTAGCGTTTTAAACCGTTTTCTGACGGTCCGGGCCTGCCTGTCAGGCCACGTCAGCGCCGCGTGTGACGGCGAGGCCGTTAACGGCCGTTACTCCGACCGACCGGTGCGGTCGGACCGCACCCGCTTGTGCGCTCATTAAGTCGTCTCCCTCCCTCTCACTCTGCTCCCCTGCCCGCACTCATCTCTGCTCTCACTCTCACTCTCTGCTCTTCGACGCCGGCGGCGACTTGCGCTGTGGAAGCTCCACCGCCGCCCCCCCCCCCCCCCCCCCCCCCCCCCCCCCCCCCCCCCCCCCCCCCCCCCCCCCCCCCCCCCCCCCCCCCCCCCCCCCCCCCCCCCCCCCCCCCCCCCCCCCCCCCCCCCCCCCCCCCCCCCCCCCCCCCCCCCCCCCCCCCCCCCCCCCCCCCCCCCCCCCCCCCCCCCCCCCCCCCCCCCCCCCCCCCCCCCCCCCCCCCCCCCCCCCCCCCCCCCCCCCCCCCCCCCCCCCCCCCCCCCCCCCCCCCCCCCCCCCCCCCCCCCCCCCCCCCCCCCCCCCCCCCCCCCCCCCCCCCCCCCCCCCCCCCCCCCCCCCCCCCCCCCCCCCCCCCCCCCCCCCCCCCCCCCCCCCCCCCCCCCCCCCCCCCCCCCCCCCCCCCCCCCCCCCCCCCCCCCCCCCCCCCCCCCCCCCCCCCCCCCCCCCCCCCCCCCCCCCCCCCCCCCCCCCCCCCCCCCCCCCCCCCCCCCCCCCCCCCCCCCCCCCCCCCCCCCCCCCCCCCCCCCCCCCCCCCCCCCCCCCCCCCCCCCCCCCCCCCCCCCCCCCCCCCCCCCCCCCCCCCCCCCCCCCCCCCCCCCCCCCCCCCCCCCCCCCCCCCCCCCCCCCCCCCCCCCCCCCCCCCCCCCCCCCCCCCCCCCCCCCCCCCCCCCCCCCCCCCCCCCCCCCCTATGGTTGTCCAGTGCAGCAGGTATAGTACCTTAATTGGAATCATTTTCTTCTGAACCCACACATGTATTTACAAGGATGACAAGTTGCTGTTCTGAACCCACACAGTATTATGTTGACAAGTTGCTCTTCTGAACCTACACTGTATTTTTAAGGATGAACTGCAATATGCCTTGTATTAAGGTATTGAGGGATATGGTTACTATCAAAAATGCTTTTGTGTAGGAAGCATATATCTGTGAATGAACTTGTACAAGCAGGTTGGGTTTCAGTTATAGTTTGAGTTATATTAAACAACATATTCAGTTTACTTAAGCCTCACCTTCAGTTTCTTAGTCTGATATGATTTGTTGTTATGAAATTGAGTGCACTTAGTGATGTATATTTCAATTTCCAAATGCAGAGTGAAGGTGTTAACTGTGGTGTTACTGAGTGGGTTGACCAGCCCTGGCCTCCAATTCTTTAGAATTGCTTGTCCAGGTTGTGGGACATGTTCCATGAACAGAATTGTGGCAGGGTAGTTGATAAGCAGAAGTATGAGAAGCATTCCCCCCCCCCCCCCCCCCCCCCCCCCCCCCCCCTGCATTGAGTACACAAAGCTTGTCCAAGATGTATCCAAGATGTTTGATTGGCGGGATGGTAGGGTAGACCACATGGATTACCAGAAGGCAGTTGAGGAGGAAGAATTTGAGAAGAAGAAGAAAGAGGTAGAAGAGAGTGCTAGGTTGGAGGTTCAGATGGAGAAGCTCAAACTTGCCAAGGAACAGAGGTGCATTTTACAGAGTCAAGCTGACATTATCAAGAACACCAGGAAGGCAATGAAGGAGGTTGAACAGGAGAGAGATTTGCTTAAGATAGAGAAGGCCAAGCTTGAGCATGTGGTGAATGAGCTGTTGAATGATGGGCATGCAAGCAAGGAGAAACTTGAGAAAATCAAGGCCATCCTTGATTCATGAAGTGTGTTCTGCAGTTGGTGAAGTACATCCAAGGCCTTTATAAGTATGTGGCCTAACAATCTGATGTGAAGATATGGGGTGTACATTTTGGAGAATGTGAAGCTAATCTAGTCTATGTCTATGCCAATGTTAAGAACTGTAGTGTATGCTGTTAGAACCTTTAATGCTAAGTTATGAACTATGTTGTAATGAATGTTCTGCCTGTATTTGAACCTCTTATGCTATGTTATGGAGTCAGTGATAAGCACTGCTGGACTATGCTATGTGTTTTTTTATCTTTATAAGATAGTTATGTTTATTAGTGCTTTGTACCTGGGCTTTGTGGCCCAGTTATGTTTACAAACCTAGGCCTACTAACTCTAGATGCCTCTCCACTGCTCATAAATAGCCTCCTCCACCCACCCTCCTCCCTGTCCAGAACCCAGCCGCCACACCCCACCTCTAGAAACCCTAGATGGATCCAGAGCTTGGGGAGGTGACAGATGAGGCCCCCCCCCCCCCCCCCCCCCCCCCCCCCCCCCCCCCCCCCCCCCCCCCCCCCCCCCCCCCCCCCCCCCCCCCCCCCCCCCCCCCCCCCCCCCCCCCCCCCCCCCCCCCCCCCCCCCCCCCCCCCCCCCCCCCCCCCCCCCCCCCCCCCCCCCCCCCCCCCCCCCCCCCCCCCCCCCCCCCCCCCCCCCCCCCCCCCCCCCCCCCCCCCCCCCCCCCCCCCCCCCCCCCCCCCCCCCCCCCCCCCCCCCCCCCCCCCCCCCCCCCCCCCCCCCCCCCCCCCCCCCCCCCGAAGAGGAGGCAGTGCAGGCAGTGGATGTGAGGAGGCAAAGGGCTCGCCCTGCGGTGCCCATGCCATCAGCTTGGGAGCTGGAGTGGGAGCTGGAGTTCAAGAGGAGGCTGGCAGAGAAGATCTTGGAGAAGTGCAACCCAGATGAGTTCACAGTTCTTGTCCCTGGCGGCAGGCGCAAGAGCTCAGGGAAGATCATCAGGTGGGCTAGGGCACAGGCAGTACTCGCTCCTCACCCTTCTACCAGAGCAAAGTGGCATCATTTCTTCGATCGTTACGATTGAGAGTTGTTGCTAGTAGTTATTTTAAGTATGAATGAGAGTATGAGCTATGTATCCCTTCCATTTCTGTACAACTCTTTGCATGAAAGAATGTTTGGATGGTGGAATCTATGAATCTTTGAATCTTTGCATCAGTGTTTTGGGATTCTTTGAAAGAATGTTTGAATCTTTGAAAGAATGTTTCTATCAATCTTTGCATCAGTTGCAAAGCTCTCTAGCACCAATGTGAAGTGCACCCCAGAAGTCACAAACACTCATGTTTCATAATGCAAACACTCAGGTTTCATAATGCAAGCAAATACACAGGTTTCATAATGCAAACACTCAGGTTTCATAATGCAAGCAAATACATAGGTTTCATAATGCAAACACTTAGGTTTCATAATGCAAGCAAATACATAGGTTTCATAATGCAAACACGCAGGTCTCAGGAAGCAAATACATAGGTTTCAGGAAGCAAACACTCAAGTTTCAGCAAGCAAATACATAGTTTTAAGAATGCCCCCCCCCCCCCCCCCCCCCCCCCCCCCCCCCCCCCCCCCCCCCCCCCCCCCCCCCCCCCCCCCCCCCCCCCCCCCCCCCCCCCCCCCCCCCCCCCCCCCCCCCCCCCCCCCCCCCCCCCCCCCCCCCCCCCCCCCCCCCCCCCCCCCCCCCCCCCCCCCCCCCCCCCCCCCCCCCCCCCCCCCCCCCCCCCCCCCCCCCCCCCCCCCCCCCCCCCCCCCCCCCCCCCCCCCCCCCCCCCCCCCCCCCCCCCCCCCCCCCCCCCCCCCCCCCCCCCCCCCCCCCCCCCCCCCCCCCCCCCCCCCCCCCCCCCCCCCCCCCCCCCCCCCCCCCCCCCCCCCCCCCCCCCCCCCCCCCCCCCCCCCCCCCCCCCCCCCCCCCCCCCCCCCCCCCCCCCCCCCCCCCCCCCCCCCCCCCCCCCCCCCCCCCCCCCCCCCCCCCCCCCCCCCCCCCCCCCCCCCCCCCCCCCCCCCCCCCCCCCCCCCCCCCCCCCCCCCCCCCCCCCCCCCCCCCCCCCCCCCCCCCCCCCCCCCCCCCCCCCCCCCCCCCCCCCCCCCCCCCCCCCCCCCCCCCCCCCCCCCCCCCCCCCCCCCCCCCCCCCCCCCCCCCCCCCCCCCCCCCCCCCCCCCCCCCCCCCCCCCCCCCCCCCCCCCCCCCCCCCCCCCCCCCCCCCCCCCCCCCCCCCCCCCCCCCCCCCCCCCCCCCCCCCCCCCCCCCCCCCCCCCCCCCCCCCCCCCCCCCCCCCCCCCCCCCCCCCCCCCCCCCCCCCCCCCCCCCCCCCCCCCCCCCCCCCCCCCCCCCCCCCCCCCCCCCCCCCCCCCCCCCCCCCCCCCCCCCCCCCCCCCCCCCCCCCCCCCCCCCCCCCCCCCCCCCCCCCCCCCCCCCCCCCCCCCCCCCCCCCCCCCCCCCCCCCCCCCCCCCCCCCCCCCCCCCCCCCCCCCCCCCCCCCCCCCCCCCCCCCCCCCCCCCCCCCCCCCCCCCCCCCCCCCCCCCCCCCCCCCCCCCCCCCCCCCCCCCCCCCCCCCCCCCCCCCCCCCCCCCCCCCCCCCCCCCCCCCCCCCCCCCCCCCCCCCCCCCCCCCCCCCCCCCCCCCCCCCCCCCCCCCCCCCCCCCCCCCCCCCCCCCCCCCCCCCCCCCCCCCCCCCCCCCCCCCCCCCCCCCCCCCCCCCCCCCCCCCCCCCCCCCCCCCCCCCCCCCCCCCCCCCCCCCCCCCCCCCCCCCCCCCCCCCCCCCCCCCCCCCCCCCCCCCCCCCCCCCCCCCCCCCCCCCCCCCCCCCCCCCCCCCCCCCCCCCCCCCCCCCCCCCCCCCCCCCCCCCCCCCCCCCCCCCCCCCCCCCCCCCCCCCCCCCCCCCCCCCCCCCCCCCCCCCCCCCCCCCCCCCCCCCCCCCCCCCCCCCCCCCCCCCCCCCCCCCCCCCCCCCCCCCCCCCCCCCCCCCCCCCCCCCCCCCCCCCCCCCCCCCCCCCCCCCCCCCCCCCCCCCCCCCCCCCCCCCCCCCCCCCCCCCCCCCCCCCCCCCCCCCCCCCCCCCCCCCCCCCCCCCCCCCCCCCCCCCCCCCCCCCCCCCCCCCCCCCCCCCCCCCCCCCCCCCCCCCCCCCCCCCCCCCCCCCCCCCCCCCCCCCCCCCCCCCCCCCCCCCCCCCCCCCCCCCCCCCCCCCCCCCCCCCCCCCCCCCCCCCCCCCCCCCCCCCCCCCCCCCCCCCCCCCCCCCCCCCCCCCCCCCCCCCCCCCCCCCCCCCCCCCCCCCCCCCCCCCCCCCCCCCCCCCCCCCCCCCCCCCCCCCCCCCCCCCCCCCCCCCCCCCCCCCCCCCCCCCCCCCCCCCCCCCCCCCCCCCCCCCCCCCCCCCCCCCCCCCCCCCCCCCCCCCCCCCCCCCCCCCCCCCCCCCCCCCCCCCCCCCCCCCCCCCCCCCCCCCCCCCCCCCCCCCCCCCCCCCCCCCCCCCCCCCCCCCCCCCCCCCCCCCCCCCCCCCCCCCCCCCCCCCCCCCCCCCCCCCCCCCCCCCCCCCCCCCCCCCCCCCCCCCCCCCCCCCCCCCCCCCCCCCCCCCCCCCCCCCCCCCCCCCCCCCCCCCCCCCCCCCCCCCCCCCCCCCCCCCCCCCCCCCCCCCCCCCCCCCCCCCCCCCCCCCCCCCCCCCCCCCCCCCCCCCCCCCCCCCCCCCCCCCCCCCCCCCCCCCCCCCCCCCCCCCCCCCCCCCCCCCCCCCCCCCCCCCCCCCCCCCCCCCCCCCCCCCCCCCCCCCCCCCCCCCCCCCCCCCCCCCCCCCCCCCCCCCCCCCCCCCCCCCCCCCCCCCCCCCCCCCCCCCCCCCCCCCCCCCCCCCCCCCCCCCCCCCCCCCCCCCCCCCCCCCCCCCCCCCCCCCCCCCCCCCCCCCCCCCCCCCCCCCCCCCCCCCCCCCCCCCCCCCCCCCCCCCCCCCCCCCCCCCCCCCCCCCCCCCCCCCCCCCCCCCCCCCCCCCCCCCCCCCCCCCCCCCCCCCCCCCCCCCCCCCCCCCCCCCCCCCCCCCCCCCCCCCCCCCCCCCCCCCCCCCCCCCCCCCCCCCCCCCCCCCCCCCCCCCCCCCCCCCCCCCCCCCCCCCCCCCCCCCCCCCCCCCCCCCCCCCCCCCCCCCCCCCCCCCCCCCCCCCCCCCCCCCCCCCCCCCCCCCCCCCCCCCCCCCCCCCCCCCCCCCCCCCCCCCCCCCCCCCCCCCCCCCCCCCCCCCCCCCCCCCCCCCCCCCCCCCCCCCCCCCCCCCCCCCCCCCCCCCCCCCCCCCCCCCCCCCCCCCCCCCCCCCCCCCCCCCCCCCCCCCCCCCCCCCCCCCCCTAAACTCCTAGCAAATTAAGCATGGCATGAGCAACTATAATCTCTAATTGTCAATGCAAACATGTTTCATTCATAATAGGCTGAATCTGAACTAATCATATTTACAAAAACAAGAGAGGTCGAGTTCATACCAGCTTCTCTCGTCTCAATCAGTCCATCATATATCGTCATTATTGCCTTTCACTTGCACGATCGAACAGTGTGGATAATAATAATAGTGCACGTGCATTGGACTAAGCTGGAATCTGCAAGCATTTAATTCAAGGGAGAAGACAAGGTAATATGGGCTCCTGGTTAAATCAACAACAATGCATATAAGAGCCACTTCAACATTTTCATAATGGTCTTCTCCTCTCGACCCCCAAAGAAAAGAAAGGAAATAAAACTATTTACACGGGAAAGCTCCCAACAAACAAAAGAAGAACGAGAAATCTTTTTGGGTTTTCGTTTAATTACTACTACTATAGGAATGAAAAAGTAAACTAGCTAACACTACAACTAACTTTTTTTTGTTTTTCTTAAGGTTTTTCAAACACACAAGAAGAAAGCGAGAAAAAGGAAAATAAACTAGCATGGATAGTACAATGAAAAAGTATGAGCACCGACAACTAGCATGAGTGTGTGAACATGAATGTAATGTCGGTGAGAAATACGTACTCCCCCAAGCTTAGGCTTTTGGCCTAAGTTGGTCTATGCCCACAGATGGCCTGGCGGATATCCGAAGTTGTAACTGGGGTCGTACTGAGATGCAGCCGCTACTGCCTCACGAGCTGCAGCTTGGAGGCGAGCTGCTTCCGCCCTCCTCTCGTACTCGTTTGCCTCCTCCCTGGTTATGACATATCTCCCCTTTGCCTGAAAGTCAAAGAAAGTAGGAGCAGGGAGAGCAATATGGACAGCGCGACGCCTGTCAAACATTAGTCGGTACTGGAGAGGCTGTTCATTCCTCTCAATGAACTGATGACGAACCATAGCATTAAAATCTAGATAAGCAGGAGGCAACTCCATATCATTTTCATGTATGGGTACCTCAAGAAAATTAGCTAAACGGGTTGCATAAATTCCACCAAACAAATCTCCACTTATACTGTTATGATGCAACCTCCGTGCAACGATGGCCCCCAAGTTATATTGTTTATCTCCTAATACTGCACTCTTGAGAACACTGAGATCAGGAACGCACATGTGACATGCCTCATCCTTACCATTAATACATCTACCTACAAAGAGAGCAAAATAATGTATAGCAGGAAAGTGGATGCTCCTTATGGTAGCTTGCGTGATTTCTCTAGATTCCCCCACAGTTATACTAGCAAGAAAGTCTTTAAATTCAGATTTGTGAGGTTCACTAGTATTTCCCCACTGCGGGAGTTTACAAGCAGTGCCAAAATCTTCTAAGTCCATGGTATAAGATTTATCATAAAGATCAAATAGGACAATGTGAGAAGGGGGGGGGGGGGGGGGGGGGGGGGGGGGGGGGGGGGGGGGGGGGGGGGGGGGGGGGGGGGGGGGGGGGGGGGGGGGGGGGGGGGGGGGGGGGGGGGGGGGGGGGGGGGGGGGGGGGGGGGGGGGGGGGGGGGGGGGGGGGGGGGGGGGGGGGGGGGGGGGGGGGGGGGGGGGGGGGGGGGGGGGGGGGGGGGGGGGGGGGGGGGGGGGGGGGGGGGGGGGGGGGGGGGGGGGGGGGGGGGGGGGGGGGGGGGGGGGGGGGGGGGGGGGGGGGGGGGGGGGGGGGGGGGGGGGGGGGGGGGGGGGGGGGGGGGGGGGGGGGGGGGGGGGGGGGGGGGGGGGGGGGGGGGGGGGGGGGGGGGGGGGGGGGGGGGGGGGGGGGGGGGGGGGGGGGGGGGGGGGGGGGGGGGGGGGGGGGGGGGGGGGGGGGGGGGGGGGGGGGGGGGGGGGGGGGGGGGGGGGGGGGGGGGGGGGGGGGGGGGGGGGGGGGGGGGGGGGGGGGGGGGGGGGGGGGGGGGGGGGGGGGGGGGGGGGGGGGGGGGGGGGGGGGGGGGGGGGGGGGGGGGGGGGGGGGGGGGGGGGGGGGGGGGGGGGGGGGGGGGGGGGGGGGGGGGGGGGGGGGGGGGGGGGGGGGGGGGGGGGGGGGGGGGGGGGGGGGGGGGGGGGGGGGGGGGGGGGGGGGGGGGGGGGGGGGGGGGGGGGGGGGGGGGGGGGGGGGGGGGGGGGGGGGGGGGGGGGGGGGGGGGGGGGGGGGGGGGGGGGGGGGGGGGGGGGGGGGGGGGGGGGGGGGGGGGGGGGGGGGGGGGGGGGGGGGGGGGGGGGGGGGGGGGGGGGGGGGGGGGGGGGGGGGGGGGGGGGGGGGGGGGGGGGGGGGGGGGGGGGGGGGGGGGGGGGGGGGGGGGGGGGGGGGGGGGGGGGGGGGGGGGGGGGGGGGGGGGGGGGGGGGGGGGGGGGGGGGGGGGGGGGGGGGGGGGGGGGGGGGGGGGGGGGGGGGGGGGGGGGGGGGGGGGGGGGGGGGGGGGGGGGGGGGGGGGGGGGGGGGGGGGGGGGGGGGGGGGGGGGGGGGGGGGGGGGGGGGGGGGGGGGGGGGGGGGGGGGGGGGGGGGGGGGGGGGGGGGGGGGGGGGGGGGGGGGGGGGGGGGGGGGGGGGGGGGGGGGGGGGGGGGGGGGGGGGGGGGGGGGGGGGGGGGGGGGGGGGGGGGGGGGGGGGGGGGGGGGGGGGGGGGGGGGGGGGGGGGGGGGGGGGGGGGGGGGGGGGGGGGGGGGGGGGGGGGGGGGGGGGGGGGGGGGGGGGGGGGGGGGGGGGGGGGGGGGGGGGGGGGGGGGGGGGGGGGGGGGGGGGGGGGGGGGGGGGGGGGGGGGGGGGGGGGGGGGGGGGGGGGGGGGGGGGGGGGGGGGGGGGGGTCAGATAAGTGCCCCCAATATTATTACCTAACTGATTCCTTTGTGAGAAGGTTCAAATTTACATCCTCACGCAATTCTCACACTATCCTATTTGATCTTTATGATAAATCTTATACCATGGACTTAGAAGATTTTAATACTGCTTGTAAACTCCCGCAGTGTGGTAATGTTAGTGAACCTCGCAAATCTGAATTTAAAGATTTTCTTGCTAGTATCACTGTGGGGGAATCTAGACAAATAACACAAGCTACCGTAGGGAGCATCCACTTTCCTGCCATACATTATTTTGCTCTCTTTATAGGTAGATGCATTAACGGTAAGGATGAGGCATGTCACATGTGTGTCCCAAATCTTAGTGTTCTCAAGAGTGCTGTATTAGGAGATAAACAATACAACTTGGGGGCCATTGTTGCACGTAGGTTGCATCATAACAGTATTAGTGGAGATTTGTTCGGTGGAATTTATGCAACCCGTTTAGCTAAATTTCTTGAGGTACCCATACATGAAAATGATATGGAGTTGCCTCCTGCTTATCTAGATTTTAATGCTATGGTTCGCCATCAATTTGTTGAGATGAATGAACAGTCCCTCCAGTACCGACTAATCTTTGGCAGGCGTCGCGCTATCCATGTTGCTCTCCCTGCTCCTGCTTTCTTTGACTTTCAGGCAAAAGGGAGATATGTTATAACCAGGGAGGAGGCAAATGAGTACGAGAGGAGGGTGGAAGCAGCTCGCCTCCAAGCTGCAGCTCATGAGGTAGTAGCAGCTGCATCTCAGTACGACCCCAGTTACAACTTCGGATATCCGCCACGCCATCCATGGGCATAGACCAACTTAGGCCAAAAGCCTAAGCTTGGGGGAGTACGTATTTCTCACCGACATTACATTCATGTTCACACACTCATTCCAGTTGTCGGTGCTCATACTTTTTCACTGTACTATCCATGCTAGTTTATTTTCCTTTTTCTCGCTTTCTTCTTGTGTGTTTGAAAAACCTTAAGAAAAAACAAAAAATTAATTGTAGCTTTTAGCTAGTTTACTTTCCATGCCTGTAGTAGTAATGATTAAAAGAAAACCCAAAAAGATTTCTCGTTCTTCTTTTGATTGTTGGGAGCTTTCCCGTGTAAATAGTTTTATTTCTTTTGTTTTCTTTGGGGGTCGAGAGGAGAAGACCATAATGAAAATGTTGAAGTGGCTCTTATATGCATTATTGTTGATTTAACAAAGAGCCCATGTTACCTTGTCTTCTTCTTTGTATTAAATGCCTGCAGATTCCAGCTTAGTCCAATGCACTTGCACTATTATTATTATCCACACCGCTCGGTCGTGCAAGTGAAAGGCAATAATGACGATATATGATGGACTGATTGAGAGGGGGGGGGGGGGGGGGGGGGGGGGGGGGGGGGGGGGGGGGGGGGGGGGGGGGGGGGGGGGGGGGGGGGGGGGGGGGGGGGGGGGGGGGGGGGGGGTTTGTCATTTACTCGTGTGCTTCACTTATATCCTATGAGTAAATAGTTGAATGAATTGAATATCAAAATCTGAATTTATATATGCTTCATATGCTTATACCATGGGGAGTAATGACTTCACATATAATAAGTAGAGGTGGTAAATTTATTGAAAGTTAGCAAACATAGTATTGGTCACTTGAACAATTCATGGAAGAATATTGAAGGAAGAAAGATTTCACATATAAATACTATCTTGGACATCTTCTATGATTGTGAGCCCCATTAATTATTTTCAAACTTGATCAAATTAGTTGAAGTTGGACAAGGAAGACAACATAATGAGTTATGCTTGGTTATATTTGTATAGAAGTTATATTGTTATGGATCCTCCAACATGTGGTGCTTGCTATTTAGAATCTTTTGCTAGCCTAAATTTCTGTATTAAGCGGGAATACTGCTTGTGCATCCAAAATCCTTGAACCAAGTTTCTTCCATGAGTGTCCACCATATCTACCTATATGCGGTATTTACCTGCCGTTCCAAGTAAATTTGCATGTGCCAAACTCTAAACCTTCAAATAATAATCTGTTTTGTATGCCCGAATCGCTCATGTAGCGACTAGGGGCTGTCAGTATCTTCCATGCTAGGTGGGTTATTCTCACGATGAGTAGACTCCGCTCATCATTCATGAGAAAGTGGCTGGTAATTGGGATGCCCAGTGCTATGATCAAAAGATCAAAAACAAAATCACAAATAAATTAAACAAAACTCCCCCAGGATTGTTGATAGTTGGAGGGTACCCGTTGTTTCAGACCAGCCGTGGAATGTGATTATTGCTGGAGGGGGAGTAAAATCTTTACCTTTCTATTTGGGAACCGCCTATAATGTGTCTAGTATGGAAGATATTGGGAACTCTTGGTTGTTATGTTGACAATGAAAGCATACCTCTCAAAATTATTTTCATCTCTGTTTTAAAAGCTTCGAGCTCTGGCACCTCTGCAAATCCCTGCTTCCCTCTGCGAAGGGACTATCTTTTACTTTTATTCAAGAGTCAGTAGTATTCCTTCTCATTCCAACCTACTCTTTAGTTGGCAATCATCATGTGGTGGGGAAAGATCTAAGCATATATGGCCATTCAAATATATTTGATCATGAATTATTATTGTTGACAATTATCTATATGATAAATAAGTTGGGAGGCGAAACACTAAGCCCCTATCTTTCTCTGTGTTCGATGGATGCTATTTGTTCTAAAAATATACTTTGAGTGGTAGCAATCATGGAAGACTATATGATAGTTGAGTATGTGGGATTTGCTAAATCAAAGCTCTTACATAGACCCTTCCTGAAAATAAGATGAATTGCAATTGTTTGATGAGATGAGCTACTGTTTATGATATATAATGATGCTAGAAAAAGTGATTGAAATTATCATTGATCAAACTTGTGCACTTGTTAGAATTCCACATCAAAAATTCTGTTTTTATCATTTACCTACTCGAGGACGAGCAGGAATTAAGCTCGGGGATGCTTGATACGTCTCCAACGTATCTATAATTTTTTATTGTTCCATGCTATTATATTATCCATCTTGGATGTTTTATATGCTATTTTAGATGTTTGAATAAAGTACTTAAGATCAAAATTTTATTTATGAGAGAGAGTCTTGGGGTGATGTTTTATTGCCTGTTTCAGTATTTCGAAGAAAAGGAATATCAAACGGAGTCCAAACGGAACGAAACCTTCGGCGACGTGATTTTTTGGAAGAATATCATCCGGGAGACTTGGATTTCACGTTAGAAGATCCTCGAGGAGGCCAGGAGATAGGAGGGCGCGCCCACCTTTCCTGGGCGCGCCCCCCTGTCTCGTGGGCCCCTCGAGCACCTCACGGCCGACTTCTTTCGCCTATATAGTCCCATATACCCTAAAAACATCGTAGGAGAAGATAGATCGGGAGTTCCACCGCCGCAAGCCTCTGTAGCCACTGAAAGTCAATCGGGACCTTTTCCGGCACCCTGCCGGATGGGGGATCCCTCACCGGTGGCCATCATCTTCATCATCCCAGCGCTATCCATGACGAGGATTGATGACTAAGAATGAAGTTTGCTAGTTTTCCAGAAAGTTTATGGTCTATGCTTTAACATGTGAATTGTTTGTTACTTGATTATGAAAAGTTTTATGAGATGAACTACTGTTATGACATATAAACATGCTAGGAAAGGTGATTGAAATTATCATTGATCAAACTTGTGCACCTGCTAGCATTCACACTTCATAAATTCTGTCTTTTATCATTTACCTACTCGAGGACGAGCAGGAATTAAGCTTGGGGATGCTGATACATCTCCAATGTATCTATAATTTATGAAGCATTCATGATATTATATTATCTATTTTGAATGATTACTGGCTTTATTATACACTTTTATATTACTTTTGGGACTAACCTATTAACCGGAGGCCCAGCCTTATTGATGTTTTATTGCCTGTTTCAGTATTTCGAAGAAAAGGAATATCAAACGGAGTCCAAACGGAACGAAACCTTCGGCGACGTGATTTTTTGGGGGGGGGGGGGGGGGGGGGGGGGGGGGGGGGGGGGGGGGGGGGGGGGGGGGGGGGGGGGGGGGGGGGGGGGGGGGGGGGGGGGGGGGGGGGGGGGGGGGGGGGGGGGGGGGGGGGGGGGGGGGGGGGGGGGGGGGGGGGGGGGGGGGGGGGGGGGGGGGGGGGGGGGGGGGGGGGGGGGGGGGGGGGGGGGGGGGGGGGGGGGGGGGGGGGGGGGGGGGGGGGGGGGGGGGGGGGGGGGGGGGGGGGGGGGGGGGGGGGGGGGGGGGGGGGGGGGGGGGGGGGGGGGGGGGGGGGGGGGGGGGGGGGGGGGGGGGGGGGGGGGGGGGGGGGGGGGGGGGGGGGGGGGGGGGGGGGGGGGGGGGGGGGGGGGGGGGGGGGGGGGGGGGGGGGGGGGGGGGGGGGGGGGGGGGGGGGGGGGGGGGGGGGGGGGGGGGGGGGGGGGGGGGGGGGGGGGGGGGGGGGGGGGGGGGGGGGGGGGGGGGGGGGGGGGGGGGGGGGGGGGGGGGGGGGGGGGGGGGGGGGGGGGGGGGGGGGGGGGGGGGGGGGGGGGGGGGGGGGGGGGGGGGGGGGGGGGGGGGGGGGGGGGGGGGGGGGGGGGGGGGGGGGGGGGGGGGGGGGGGGGGGGGGGGGGGGGGGGGGGGGGGGGGGGGGGGGGGGGGGGGGGGGGGGGGGGGGGGGGGGGGGGGGGGGGGGGGGGGGGGGGGGGGGGGGGGGGGGGGGGGGGGGGGGGGGGGGGGGGGGGGGGGGGGGGGGGGGGGGGGGGGGGGGGGGGGGGGGGGGGGGGGGGGGGGGGGGGGGGGGGGGGGGGGGGGGGGGGGGGGGGGGGGGGGGGGGGGGGGGGGGGGGGGGGGGGGGGGGGGGGGGGGGGGGGGGGGGGGGGGGGGGGGGGGGGGGGGGGGGGGGGGGGGGGGGGGGGGGGGGGGGGGGGGGGGGGGGGGGGGGGGGGGGGGGGGGGGGGGGGGGGGGGGGGGGGGGGGGGGGGGGGGGGGGGGGGGGGGGGGGGGGGGGGGGGGGGGGGGGGGGGGGGGGGGGGGGGGGGGGGGGGGGGGGGGGGGGGGGGGGGGGGGGGGGGGGGGGGGGGGGGGGGGGGGGGGGGGGGGGGGGGGGGGGGGGGGGGGGGGGGGGGGGGGGGGGGGGGGGGGGGGGGGGGGGGGGGGGGGGGGGGGGGGGGGGGGGGGGGGGGGGGGGGGGGGGGGGGGGGGGGGGGGGGGGGGGGGGGGGGGGGGGGGGGGGGGGGGGGGGGGGGGGGGGGGGGGGGGGGGGGGGGGGGGGGGGGGGGGGGGGGGGGGGGGGGGGGGGGGGGGGGGGGGGGGGGGGGGGGGGGGGGGGGGGGGGGGGGGGGGGGGGGGGGGGGGGGGGGGGGGGGGGGGGGGGGGGGGGGGGGGGGGGGGGGGGGGGGGGGGGGGGGGGGGGGGGGGGGGGGGGGGGGGGGGGGGGGGGGGGGGGGGGGGGGGGGGGGGGGGGGGGGGGGGGGGGGGGGGGGGGGGGGGGGGGGGGGGGGGGGGGGGGGGGGGGGGGGGGGGGGGGGGGGGGGGGGGGGGGGGGGGGGGGGGGGGGGGGGGGGGGGGGGGGGGGGGGGGGGGGGGGGGGGGGGGGGGGGGGGGGGGGGGGGGGGGGGGGGGGGGGGGGGGGGGGGGGGGGGGGGGGGGGGGGGGGGGGGGGGGGGGGGGGGGGGGGGGGGGGGGGGGGGGGGGGGGGGGGGGGGGGGGGGGGGGGGGGGGGGGGGGGGGGGGGGGGGGGGGGGGGGGGGGGGGGGGGGGGGGGGGGGGGGGGGGGGGGGGGGGGGGGGGGGGGGGGGGGGGGGGGGGGGGGGGGGGGGGGGGGGGGGGGGGGGGGGGGGGGGGGGGGGGGGGGGGGGGGGGGGGGGGGGGGGGGGGGGGGGGGGGGGGGGGGGGGGGGGGGGGGGGGGGGGGGGGGGGGGGGGGGGGGGGGGGGGGGGGGGGGGGGGGGGGGGGGGGGGGGGGGGGGGGGGGGGGGGGGGGGGGGGGGGGGGGGGGGGGGGGGGGGGGGGGGGGGGGGGGGGGGGGGGGGGGGGGGGGGGGGGGGGGGGGGGGGGGGGGGGGGGGGGGGGGGGGGGGGGGGGGGGGGGGGGGGGGGGGGGGGGGGGGGGGGGGGGGGGGGGGGGGGGGGGGGGGGGGGGGGGGGGGGGGGGGGGGGGGGGGGGGGGGGGGGGGGGGGGGGGGGGGGGGGGGGGGGGGGGGGGGGGGGGGGGGGGGGGGGGGGGGGGGGGGGGGGGGGGGGGGGGGGGGGGGGGGGGGGGGGGGGGGGGGGGGGGGGGGGGGGGGGGGGGGGGGGGGGGGGGGGGGGGGGGGGGGGGGGGGGGGGGGGGGGGGGGGGGGGGGGGGGGGGGGGGGGGGGGGGGGGGGGGGGGGGGGGGGGGGGGGGGGGGGGGGGGGGGGGGGGGGGGGGGGGGGGGGGGGGGGGGGGGGGGGGGGGGGGGGGGGGGGGGGGGGGGGGGGGGGGGGGGGGGGGGGGGGGGGGGGGGGGGGGGGGGGGGGGGGGGGGGGGGGGGGGGGGGGGGGGGGGGGGGGGGGGGGGGGGGGGGGGGGGGGGGGGGGGGGGGGGGGGGGGGGGGGGGGGGGGGGGGGGGGGGGGGGGGGGGGGGGGGGGGGGGGGGGGGGGGGGGGGGGGGGGGGGGGGGGGGGGGGGGGGGGGGGGGGGGGGGGGGGGGGGGGGGGGGGGGGGGGGGGGGGGGGGGGGGGGGGGGGGGGGGGGGGGGGGGGGGGGGGGGGGGGGGGGGGGGGGGGGGGGGGGGGGGGGGGGGGGGGGGGGGGGGGGGGGGGGGGGGGGGGGGGGGGGGGGGGGGGGGGGGGGGGGGGGGGGGGGGGGGGGGGGGGGGGGGGGGGGGGGGGGGGGGGGGGGGGGGGGGGGGGGGGGGGGGGGGGGGGGGGGGGGGGGGGGGGGGGGGGGGGGGGGGGGGGGGGGGGGGGGGGGGGGGGGGGGGGGGGGGGGGGGGGGGGGGGGGGGGGGGGGGGGGGGGGGGGGGGGGGGGGGGGGGGGGGGGGGGGGGGGGGGGGGGGGGGGGGGGGGGGGGGGGGGGGGGGGGGGGGGGGGGGGGGGGGGGGGGGGGGGGGGGGGGGGGGGGGGGGGGGGGGGGGGGGGGGGGGGGGGGGGGGGGGGGGGGGGGGGGGGGGGGGGGGGGGGGGGGGGGGGGGGGGGGGGGGGGGGGGGGGGGGGGGGGGGGGGGGGGGGGGGGGGGGGGGGGGGGGGGGGGGGGGGGGGGGGGGGGGGGGGGGGGGGGGGGGGGGGGGGGGGGGGGGGGGGGGGGGGGGGGGGGGGGGGGGGGGGGGGGGGGGGGGGGGGGGGGGGGGGGGGGGGGGGGGGGGGGGGGGGGGGGGGGGGGGGGGGGGGGGGGGGGGGGGGGGGGGGGGGGGGGGGGGGGGGGGGGGGGGGGGGGGGGGGGGGGGGGGGGGGGGGGGGGGGGGGGGGGGGGGGGGGGGGGGGGGGGGGGGGGGGGGGGGGGGGGGGGGGGGGGGGGGGGGGGGGGGGGGGGGGGGGGGGGGGGGGGGGGGGGGGGGGGGGGGGGGGGGGGGGGGGGGGGGGGGGGGGGGGGGGGGGGGGGGGGGGGGGGGGGGGGGGGGGGGGGGGGGGGGGGGGGGGGGGGGGGGGGGGGGGGGGGGGGGGGGGGGGGGGGGGGGGGGGGGGGGGGGGGGGGGGGGGGGGGGGGGGGGGGGGGGGGGGGGGGGGGGGGGGGGGGGGGGGGGGGGGGGGGGGGGGGGGGGGGGGGGGGGGGGGGGGGGGGGGGGGGGGGGGGGGGGGGGGGGGGGGGGGGGGGGGGGGGGGGGGGGGGGGGGGGGGGGGGGGGGGGGGGGGGGGGGGGGGGGGGGGGGGGGGGGGGGGGGGGGGGGGGGGGGGGGGGGGGGGGGGGGGGGGGGGGGGGGGGGGGGGGGGGGGGGGGGGGGGGGGGGGGGGGGGGGGGGGGGGGGGGGGGGGGGGGGGGGGGGGGGGGGGGGGGGGGGGGGGGGGGGGGGGGGGGGGGGGGGGGGGGGGGGGGGGGGGGGGGGGGGGGGGGGGGGGGGGGGGGGGGGGGGGGGGGGGGGGGGGGGGGGGGGGGGGGGGGGGGGGGGGGGGGGGGGGGGGGGGGGGGGGGGGGGGGGGGGGGGGGGGGGGGGGGGGGGGGGGGGGGGGGGGGGGGGGGGGGGGGGGGGGGGGGGGGGGGGGGGGGGGGGGGGGGGGGGGGGGGGGGGGGGGGGGGGGGGGGGGGGGGGGGGGGGGGGGGGGGGGGGGGGGGGGGGGGGGGGGGGGGGGGGGGGGGGGGGGGGGGGGGGGGGGGGGGGGGGGGGGGGGGGGGGGGGGGGGGGGGGGGGGGGGGGGGGGGGGGGGGGGGGGGGGGGGGGGGGGGGGGGGGGGGGGGGGGGGGGGGGGGGGGGGGGGGGGGGGGGGGGGGGGGGGGGGGGGGGGGGGGGGGGGGGGGGGGGGGGGGGGGGGGGGGGGGGGGGGGGGGGGGGGGGGGGGGGGGGGGGGGGGGGGGGGGGGGGGGGGGGGGGGGGGGGGGGGGGGGGGGGGGGGGGGGGGGGGGGGGGGGGGGGGGGGGGGGGGGGGGGGGGGGGGGGGGGGGGGGGGGGGGGGGGGGGGGGGGGGGGGGGGGGGGGGGGGGGGGGGGGGGGGGGGGGGGGGGGGGGGGGGGGGGGGGGGGGGGGGGGGGGGGGGGGGGGGGGGGGGGGGGGGGGGGGGGGGGGGGGGGGGGGGGGGGGGGGGGGGGGGGGGGGGGGGGGGGGGGGGGGGGGGGGGGGGGGGGGGGGGGGGGGGGGGGGGGGGGGGGGGGGGGGGGGGGGGGGGGGGGGGGGGGGGGGGGGGGGGGGGGGGGGGGGGGGGGGGGGGGGGGGGGGGGGGGGGGGGGGGGGGGGGGGGGGGGGGGGGGGGGGGGGGGGGGGGGGGGGGGGGGGGGGGGGGGGGGGGGGGGGGGGGGGGGGGGGGGGGGGGGGGGGGGGGGGGGGGGGGGGGGGGGGGGGGGGGGGGGGGGGGGGGGGGGGGGGGGGGGGGGGGGGGGGGGGGGGGGGGGGGGGGGGGGGGGGGGGGGGGGGGGGGGGGGGGGGGGGGGGGGGGGGGGGGGGGGGGGGGGGGGGGGGGGGGGGGGGGGGGGGGGGGGGGGGGGGGGGGGGGGGGGGGGGGGGGGGGGGGGCCGTGGGTATGATTATACGATATGCATCACACAATCTCAGATTCATCTATTCTAACCAACACAAAGTACTTCAAAGAGTGCCCCAAAGTTTCTACCGGAGAGTCAAGACGAAAACGTGTGCCAACCCCTATGCATAAGTTCATTGAACCCGCAAGTTGATCTCCAAAACATACATCAAGTAGATCACGTGAATATCCCATTGTCACCATAGATAAGCACGGCAAGACATACATAAAGTGTTCTCAAATCCTTAAAGACTCAATCCGATAAGATAACTTCAAAGGGAAAACTCAATCCATTACAAGAGAGTAGAGGGGGAGAAACATCATAAGATCCAACTATAATAGCAAAGCTCGCGATACATCAAGATCGTGCCGAATCAAGAACATGAGAGAGAGAGATCAAACACATAGCTACTGGTACATACCCTCAGCCCCGCGGGTGAACTACTCCCTCCTCATCATGGAGAACGCCGGGATGATGAAGATGGCCACCGGTGAGGGATCCCCCCTCCGGCAGGGTGCCGAAACAGTATCCCGATTGGTTTTTGGTGGCTACAGAGGCTTGCGGCGGTGGAACTCCCGATCTATTCTGTTCCCCGATGTTTTTAGGGTATATGGATATATATAGGCGAAAGAAGTCGGTAAGGGGAGCCACGAGGGGCCCACGAGGGTGGGGGGAGCGCCCAGGGGGGCAGGCGCGCCTCCCTACCTCGTGGCCACCTCGAAGCTTCCCTGACTTCAACTCCAAGTTTCCTGGATCACGTTCGTTCCAAAAATCACGCTCCCGAAGGTTTCATTCCGGTTGGACTCCGTTTGATATTCCTTTTCTGTGAAACACTGAAACAAGGGAAAAAATAGAAACTGGCACTAGGCTCTGGGTTAATAGGTTAGTCCCAAAAATAATATAAAAGTGCATAATAAATCCCATTAACATCCAAAACAGATAATATAATAGCATGAACACTTCATAAATTATAGATACGTTGGAGACGTATCAGCATCCCCAAGCTTAATTCCTGCTCGTCCTCGAGTAGGTAAATGATAAAAGAAATAATTTATGAAGTGTGAATGCTAGAAGGTACACAAGTTTGATCAATGATAATTTCAATCACCTTTTCTAGCATCATTATATGTCATAACAGTAGCTCATATCATAAAACTTTGCATGATCAAGTAACAAACTATTCACATGTTAAAGTATAGATCATAAACTTTCTTGAAAACTAACAAACCGTGTTATTAGTCATCAAACAATTACAATTCATCTTATTTTTAGGAAGAGTCTATGTGAGAGCTTTGATTTAGCAAATCCCACATACTCAACTATCATATAGTCTTCCATGATTGCTACCACTCAAAGCATATTTTTAGAACAAATAGCATCCATCGAACACAGAGAAAGAATGGGGCTTAATGTTTCGCCTCCCAACTTATTTATCATATAGATAATTGTCAACAATAATAATTCATGATCAAATATATTTGAATGGCCATATATGCTTAGATCTTTCTCCACCACATGATGCTTGCCAACTAAAGAGTAGGTTGGAATGAGAAGGAATACTACTGACTCTTGCATAAAAGTAAAAGATAAACCCTTCACAGAGGGAAGCAGGGATTTGCAGAGGTGCCAGAGCTCGAAGCAAAAACAGAGATGAAAATAATTTTGAGAGGTATGCTTTCATTGTCAACATAACGACCAAGAGTTCCCAATATCTTCCATACTAGATACATTATAGGCGGTTCCCATGCAGAAAGGTAAAGTTTTTACCCCCCCTCCACCAACATTCACACTCCACGGCTTGTTCGAAACAACGGGTGCTGTCCAACTATCAACATTCCTGGGGGAGTTTTGTTTAAATTATTTGTGAATTTG